>JAAGAY010020951.1:7564-29062 GCA_011801015.1 Ardeotis arabs
TGGCCACGCTCCTCTTGATGCAGCCCAGGATGCGGTTGGCCTTCTGGGCCGCAAGGGCACATTGCCGGCTCATGTTGAGCTTCTCATCCACCAGTACTCCCAAGTCCTTCTCGTCAGGGCTGCTCTCCATCCATTCTCCGCCCAGCCTGTATTTGTTCCTGGGATTGCCACAACCCAGGTGCAGGACCTTGCACTTGACCTGGTTGAACTTCATGAGGTTGGCACGGGCCCACCTCTCCAGCCTGTCCAGGTCCCTCTGGATGGCATCCCTCCCCTCCAGCGTGTCGACGGCACCACACAGCTTGGTGTCGTCGGCTAACTTGCTGAGGGTGCACTCTATTCCACTGTCCATGTCACCGACAAAGATGTTGAACAGGGCCGGGCCCAACATGGACCCCTGAGGGAAGCCACTCGTGACCGGTCTCCACTTGGACATTGAGCCGTTGACCACCACTCTCTGAGTGTGGCCATCCAGCCAGCTCCTTATCCACCGAGTGGTCCTTCCATCAAACCTATGTCTCTCTAGTTTAAAGAGAAGAATGTCGTGCGGGACAGTGTCAAAAGCTTTGCACAGGTCCAGGTAGATGATATCCGTTGCTCGTCCCTTGTCCACCGATGCTGTCACCCCATCATAAAAGGCCACCAAGTTGGTCAGGCATGATCTGCCCTTGGTGAAGCCGTGTTGGCTGTCACAAACCACCTCCTTGCTCTCCATGTGCCTTAGCATGGTTTCCAGGAGAATCTGCTCCATCACCTTGCCAGGCACAGAGGTGAGGCTGACCGGCCTGTAGTTGCCCGGGTCCTCCTTATTCCCCTTTTTAAAAATGGGGGTTATGTTCCCTCTCTTCCAGTCATCGGGGACCTCACCTGACCGCCACGATTTCTCAAATATGATGGCCAGTGGCTTGGCAACTTCATCCGCCAGTTCCCTCAGGACGCGCGGATGGATCTCATCAGGCCCCATGGACTTGTGCACCTTCAGGTTCCTCAGATGATATATAAATGATCTTGTCTGAGCTGGGTGTTTACAGAAAGGATACTCCATTTTCTCTTGTCACAGTCGCATAGAGTAATTGCATTTGTATGAATACAGCACTAATTGCCAAGGGTTTGGTCACTCGTCTTTGTCTCTCTTATTGGATTAATTGCTTGAATGCCAGGATTCCCACTGGAGGATTTAGAGTGCTGCTGTGCCTATATGCTGAACATTGTTTCATCTGTTTACCTAACATACAAACTGAATCACTGTGGAGTGAATAATTCCATATAGTAAAATACAGCATTCAAAATTCTTTTTGCTCATGTGTCATTTGCCTTACTGCTGTATTTTTCTGCATAAACTATATGAGAAGTATTTTTATAAACACAGGGCAACTTTTGGACCTTCCTACAACTTATTGCAGATAATCAACGGGTGATAGACATGGGGAAAGTGTAAGTTCGTGGTGAAGGATTTTGACATCTGGGGAAAAAACTCTAGAACTGAAATTGTCTCAGAGAGAAAATTTTAGAAAACAGGAGTCCAGATACTCAAAAGGAGCTGTGAGTAAAACTGCAAATCAATGAAGCTAGATAGGCATACCTAGGTATGCTCTGTAGGTCCTCTTCCTAGAGCAGAACTCCAACCTCATATGGATTCATCTATCTATACATTAACTGAGCAAGGTAAGAGTCTTTTTTTTTGGCCTGTATCAGTAATGATTATTTCAAGTGTAACTGCAGCAAGTAACGCTGGACATGTTTTTCCTTCTTAAAAGAGGTCAAGAAAAATCACCACCAAGTTATTAATATAATAGAAATTAGACCATGAACTTTTTGGCTTTGAAACAGTTATATCTCAGATCAGACCATTCCTGAAAATTTAGTAGACTGGGAAAATTGTCAGCATGTCTTCTGTGCTACTCACATTGCAGAGATTACCTGGACTTGAAGTCTACAGGTAGTTTCTGATAGGGGACGAAGCTGATTATGAAGTAGAGTATGTCTGATATAACCCTGATTACTTCCCAAGTATGTACCACATCCTATTTCCTTGAACACAGGAGGCATTCAGCAGTAAGGAATAGTTAACTTGCTTATAATATCAGAGCTCCCCTTCCTCAGTGCTACATTCAAAATGAATATTTACCACAAGTCTTTCTGTTACTGCTGGCATTATAAATCAGATTATTTGATCATATGCCATCCTAAACTCAGGTTTTTTATGTTAACCTAATATACCTTGGCCTGATTAAAAAAATGTTGGGTATCTATAGCTTCTCTTGACTTAAGGAAGATTTGTGTCTGAAAAGTTTGGAAAACTAGGCTTCTAAATCTTCACAGGGGTGCAACACATCCATTTTTATTTTCTAAAATTCATTATCAGGTACTGTCAAGTTAGTTCTTAGAAATATTAACTATTTTTGTGAATGCAACAAGATGACAATGTATTACAAATATTCACTCTTACAGACTGGGTCTGGGTCACACATTCACTACATATACTATGCTCCTTAAATCTGTCCCTGTATGATACAGTCTCCACTGTTTTTTACTAATTTGATTACTCTTCTTTGAACATTTTCCATTTTTCAACACTCTCTTGGAAGTACAAACTTCCAAAGAAATGGCCATAGTGTTCTAAGCATGGTCACAACACATGGCTTTACTCCTACTCAGGATACTCCTTGATAGACATTAATCTTTTTGATTTAGAATTTGTATACAACCAGCAATTCAGTAGCACCCTCGAGTCCTTGGCATAATCAACAGTCTGAGCATGGAAACACCTTCTATTTTCATTATCTGTTCATTCGTGAACAACAGTATTGTTGGTCAAATTAAGATTATTTTCTTGGCTTTTGGGTAATAAGTATTTCATAATCATCATATGATACATATGTATTATATGTACTAAGTATCTTTCCCAAATGCATAACAGAAATATTTAATGACTATTCCTTTTCTTCTCCAGTATTATTGAAATAAACAACATTTTTATCTGGCTGCTGGGCAATATAATTGCTAGGATCCTTTTTGATACATATTTTGCTTGAAAAAAAAAGCCTTTATTTTCAGTCTTAAATGTGCTGATCATAGATTTTTCCACATGTTGTATTTTCCTTTTCGTGTTCCTTATGAATTTTCCATGATTCCTAACATCATGCGTGTATTCATTGTTATTAGCTTAGCTATTAATTAATACATTCCCCTTTTCTTATCCTTTAGTTGTTACTTTTTAAAATCAATGACACTACCTTTCTTGATTATATCAGTGTAATCTTTTTACTAATATTCATTTTTTTTCCTTAAAATTTGTCTTAGACAAATTGTCAGTGCCATATTTTTACTAACATTCAAAATTTTCTGCTTATAATTTTCTCCTTCCTGATTTGAACATAACTATTATGGGGTTTTGTGTAGTATGTATGTAGTAGTTTATAGTATTGCATTCATTTAATCCTGTTTGCATACAACAGACATAACCAAATCATAATCATACTTCCCCCTGTGGAAGTGATAACCAGTTAGTAACTACATTTAATTTGGCAAGCAACATCTATTAATGTTAATCTCATGAGGTTTCTGATATATACCATCTATTAAATCTAATTTCTGTGTGTCATACAGCATTTTCCTCCCCTTCTACTCACACTTTGTTTCTATATGCACTAATACATACAGATGGGAGCCAGTCTTTTGGGTCTATGAGACTTAAATCTGGGAGTCAATAAATGATGACAACTACTAGTCTAACTAGAAGAGGCAAAAGATGGAGCATTGATCTGCATGGATTCAAAGCTAATGGCATCTAACCTATCAATGTTTTAGAAACTCTCAAAAAAGGACAATTTTGGAGAAAGAAGCCTCTTCTCTCTTTCTTATACTGCCTTTTGTAATAACATATAACCACTGATTTCAATATTTCAGTCGTTAATACTCCAGGTTTCTGTAATTCTGATCAAGACAAAAGTATACTGACAAATGAGCAACTCTGAGTCTTCTTATTTACTATCTATTCCCAGCAGCAGTATATAAATAGTTAATGACTAAGTATCATTCCCTATTCTCCCCTTAGTGCCTTGGCTAATTTTGTAATCAATATCTTTCATTTTAACTAATTGCTCAATTCTTATTTCTCTTTGTGTCCATCCAGCCTGTGAGGTTAGTGCTCTGCAGACTACTGTCCCAGAACAATGCTTCCCTTTTTTAATCACATAAAGACAACTCAAACGGTTGTCCTCTCCCCTAAACAAAGATTCCACAAGTTTCCAAATTACTACATCACTTATTAATCAGTCATTCATTTCTACATTTTTTACAACGTTTTCTTCATTTGTTGGACAGCCCTGACTAAGGGTTTTAGAGAAATATTGCATATCTACCTCAGAGTAATAGCATATGTATAAAATAAAATAAAAATGTTATTCATACATGTTCCCCTTTGTAGAAGCTTAACTCATCTGATCTGGCTAAAGAAAACGAATTTCAGCAGAAGAAAAAAGAACAGATAATCAGTGTTTGTGTTGGTTAAGTTGGGGATAAACATAATTTTTATTTCTTTTCTCCTAAAGTTGTTTCTGGGTCTAAATTTTGTTCTGTTTATAAATACAGTGAGATTTGGAAGGGTTCTGTCTTTGTTTCAGGACATCATATATAGAAAGGTCACAGTTCAGAACTAGAAAAGTCAAAAAATTAAGAGTAAGAGACAAGAAAAAGTCAAAGCGCTTGGAGGGATGCTTATTCTTTGCTCTATGTGTGATATCCTAGTGTACCTTTCACTGCCTTGTGGTTCTATCATCTTCATGTGTCATTTTCAAAGGTTTATCTTCTGGGAGAGTCATACTTTCTGTGGTAAAGGAGTATGAACATGGCATTCGGGATAAAACAATTCTGTTTACAAACAAATGCAGTTTTGTTTACGAAGATATATTATAATCTTAGTCAAAGCCAGATGAGGAATTTAGGAATTTGAGCTTCTAGTTCTCATTTCCTATGAGCTGATATAATTAATGATTTCTGCTGATATAAATAAGCTATATGCTAAGCCCTGGAATGAACAGAGTGATCTATAAAACTAATCCCATCTCATCAGGTACTAATCTATTTCTCTTAATTTCAATGTGAAGGACTTTATGAAAACATATGTATGGTCATTTCACAGGAGGCTTGCTGTTTTAATTCATTCAGGAGCAATGTGCCAGACTATGTTCATTGTTTATTAATTTACTGCCTAACACATAAGGTCATCCAACCTTTCTCCAGTCCAAAACTAGAGCCAATCACCATTATACCCTCTTTCACAATACGTAGTACTGATTCTACAATGCGTTATATTTGACTGTTATGTCGAATGGCTTCTGTGGCCTCCTGTCAGATTAGGACAGGTTGCAGACCCCAAAATTGCCTTCCCTTCAAGAGTTAAACTATATAATTGTGGCTTATTCTAAAAAATCTGCTCTCCCTGAGGTCAGGCAGAGCACTGAGCTGCAGTCATTAATAAGCCATTTTGTGTTTGCCTCTGTGATCAAAGAATTCTTGTCCAGAGTGCAGTAGCTTGTTTCCTTTGCATTTCTGCTTCAAATTTAGTTTCCAGAGAGAAGAGAGAATAAATCCTGACAATAACAATGGTGACTCTTTAATGGCACTCATTAAAGTCAATGTTTGATTTTTCAACAGTGCTACATGAAATTCAATTTTAAGACCAAAAATGCATTTTTAAAGCTTTGGGGCCTTTTGTAACACACACCCCTTCACAAGTTATACTGATCCGCTATGTTGGATGGAAGACTACTTTATGTTATTTGTTCCATTAGTTCCTTTAATTTCTTTTATAATAGCTGTACCTTTACAGCAGTTAAAAAAAAAATCTAATAGCAGCTTTGATCTTCAGATATCAGCTAGAGGATACTCCACACTTGGATTTTAAATAATGTACTGTAGAAAGCTACCATCCAATGAAAAATCCTCAATTACTTTAAAAGCTACCCTTCACCATGCTTTTACATTTACAAGCCTTTCTCCTTTTTTGAAATTTCAACCTCCATAATACTGAGGTGCTTTAAGCAATTATTTATGATAGCATTACCTCATACTAATTTTCTTCTCAGCGCATATACCAGAGTTGCATCTGCATTGTTAGAACAAGGAACATGATCCAGCTGATACATGTTCTCCCTCTTCTCTCACATAATCAATGAAAAACACTCCCCAGAGACAGCAGCGTCTTTTTCTCCTTGCACGGGATGCAGCGTTCTTTTAACTATTGTTCAGTAAATACATTAATTAAAACAAAAATTTAAGCAGAATCCTGCCTTTAGGACCAAAAATGTCAGAGATAAAGTCCCAGGTTTCATATGCTGTATGAGGCAATGTGCTTTGCTATATGTAACTAATACTGATGCAATTTGATATGTGTATATTTGACTATGTGTATGCATGCATCGCCTCATCTACACTTACTGTGTGCGTGACTGAACACAAAGTGCAACACACAATATTCTGTGTATAAGCAAATACACTTTTGCTCTTCAGATCAGAAATGATTGGCAAATACTCATTGTTTTTTTAGAGGAAATTTCAGTTTTGCTGGACAAAAGGTGATTGCTTTCCAAACAAATGAGAAGGAAGGCTCTCAAGCTGCAAATCCTGCCAGTTTCACCTGATCACACATTGCTGAAGGTTGGAGGCACTGAAATGGGCACCTCCACGTGATGTAAGTGCAGCCACATGTTGTGCGTAAAGTGCATGGGAAGCTGGATGAGATTCAGAATGGGAGCCTCAATAACCAGCTCAGCACCTGTGAAATGCAAAGGAGAGGACTCGATGTTGACTAAATCCCTGCTATTCCTTAGGATTAGGAGTCTCCTTCTGTCATTCAGTGTCTATGCCTACATATAACCAGAGAAATAGCTTTTGGATTAGATGTGGAGTGATATTAAAGCTCTGGTATAGAAGACACAGGCTCAAATCCCTGTTCTGCTGGATGAGAAATGAGGATTGAGTATTGAAATAACCAAACTGCTGGATGGTTTCTCACTCTCTCTCTCACTAAAAATCTTTCTGCCGTGTATTAATAATTCAATAGGCTTGAAACTGTCTTGCCACAGCCTTGCTATATACAATGTCAGCTAAGCCAGTTCTTCATGCTTCCATCCCTCAAAACATTTAACTTCTAGCATACGGTGCTGCATTCAGTCTCCCCCATATGAGGTGACTACTCAAACCCCTGGGGTATGGGACACATGCACAGGCAGTTTGTGCCGTGCTCAGAATCCTACCTCCCTTCGCATTTTAACTCAGCTACTGGTGTGCTAGCCTGCTTCTTATCCTCATTCCTGAGATCAGAGTACTTCTGAACCTGCCAGTCCTGCTGATCTCTGTTAAACAATTAAATTAGAGGCATGTCATAGCTGAGAGATATGTTAAAAGGCATTTGCTGACACTGCTTATCAGATCCTGAAGCCTGCTTCCAAGAAATGAAAGACAGATGATCCCAGACAGCTCTGAAGTTGCCCTTCTCCACTCCATTGCTTAGGGAGAATTCAGGTTTGGCTGAAAGGTGAATTAGGTGAATGGTGACAGGACTGTTGCTTTTTTTTTCACTTCTGAATTACAGTATACCTAGTTTTCCTGAAAGAATAGATTTATTTTTTTTTCCATACTCAGGATTAGAAAACATAACAGGTAGTTAAGTAATAGTTGTAAGAAGAAAAAAATTAATCCTCATTGTTCTACCAGTAACGAGTGTAAAGCTTTTTAAATCTGCTCCCCATGTCTTCAAAATGCTTTAAGAAAGTACCTCTAAGGGCTATATGATAAATGTCAATGTAGTTAAGGTTAGAGACATAGGTAACTTGCATATTATAATTGTAATTTACTGAACATCAGAGTTATCCTTGAAGATTGTCTGGACGACAGAATGGGTGCAGACACAGTTGTCCATCCATTTTCTGTCCTAAAGCCAAATGTCTATAAAGAAATAGCTTTACACTTTCAAATGTGAAATGGACTGTAAAGCTTTATATCCTGAACTGGGAAATTGGGGAAATCAGACAGCTTAGTCTTTCTTCATGGGAATATTATAAAATCCTTAAAGATCTCCAAAACTCAGACTCACAATAAATCTAATGAAACACATAACAAGCATAGAAGGCATCCAAGAAGTCCTCCCCTCAGGTCATTAAAATACTTTCTGCAAAGTGCTCCTCAAATCCTTGGACTGAAGAGAACAGAGATTTGTACAGTGAGATTTACAATATGGTCTTGTGAGATCTGCAATTCCTTCATCAAGCTGTGTGGAACTGACACAATGCTCAAGACTTGCTTCCCCTGTCACCCCCTTCAATTTCAACTAAACAGTAAATAAAATTACCAAAAGTAAATAAATACGATACATTTCCATGTCTCCTCAAGAGAATTATATGGCTTTATGTTTGGTATTTCTTCCCATTCAAAGAACTAGATTTTACTCCTCTTTGCTGCCTCTGGAACACAGTGAGTAATGGATGCCTAACACTAAAACAAAAATGGAAAAAAAAAATATTTGCTCTTGGCATTGTAATTGTTTACATTACAATAATATCTTAGGGCCAAGTTTGAACTCAAGGTCTCATTTTGCTGTTTTGATTAGATAGTGGAAAATAATTCTTACTTCAGAGCAATTATAATCTTGCTAGGAATGACAAATGGAAGACAGTGGACAGACGCACGACTTGCGAGTGCTAGGTCTGGTAGGAAAACATTAGAGACTTCCTGTCTAAGGGGCATGAGTATTTTAGTATTGTTACTCTATGAAGGTTAGTAGTAGAGAGAAGAAACCAAAAAGAAAGAAGTCAAGTCCAGACTAGTGATGTATGGTGTTGTAAATTGCAAGAATATTATCATATACACAGGTGATTTATTTTTTTCTAAATCCAACCAAATTGTACTGGCCTTACATGCAAAAGTAGGATAATACATTTGTAGGAATTGCTGCCCATTCAAATACCATGTCAGGCCAAAATAGTCAACTCAGTGTCTCTTGCCTCATTCCATCTTTCTGTTCTGCACACTTATTCCTCTATAATTTATGTTCATCTGGGATGATAACCAGATATGACCACATTTACTTCTTGTGATGAAAACATCTTTAGGGACCATTTGTATCTTTTCTAGGAATGTAGGATGTTTTTTTTCATGAGGTGATGGCAGTTCCTGAGAACCTAATGTTATTAGATTTCACACGTGTCTCTTTATACATCTGCAAATCTCTAGTCAGCTGTTACAAGTTAAGGAATTTTTGCTTTCAGTTTTATTTTGAAGAAAATATTGAGGTAATTACAGTTATTTCATTGTCATTTTGCTATTATTGAACAGTGTTAAATTCCTGGTTGATATTATCCTCTTTTTAAAAGGTGCTTTAGTATTTTGTTACTGTTTCCCAACAAAACACAAAGCTGTGAGTAGATGGGCCAAGTGGAAATAGATTCAAACCAATATTTCAGTGATTACTGCTTAAATGTAACGATCATTGTCTACTGACAGCTATTAAAATCTGAAGCATGTCCTGCAAATGCAGATTTGATATGCACAATCACCCGTCTGGCCATGGTGTTTACTTACCGCAGGAAGTGAGAACAATAGTCTATGACAGATAAATATTGCTTTTATTTTCAGGTAACACAAACAAAAGTACACATAAAGGAAAAATTATTTTATTCTACATTGAGAAAATATTAGATCCAGTCAGTTCTGTGATTTCTAATCATATGCAGCTCCTCTTTTAGTCCCTGCTTAAAAGAATTGGTTTGAAAATTTTCTCCATGAATTATAATCCAACAGAGTTCTTTTATTTTTTATTAGGTTGAGATATTCCTTATCCCTTCCATTTTTTCCTCAATTTATTTCTCAGACTTTTCAACTCCCTGCCACTCCAGTGAACAGCATTCTTAAGGGAACTCAAAACAGTTACACTTAACACAATCACATATTCTTTTCTTTGACGCTATTTGAAACTCTACCTTCTAAAAAACTTATTTTTGATGTATACATTTACATGATAGAGTCCCTTAGAATTAATAAGCGCATCATTTGAACTGCCACATTTAATCTATTTACCTTTTATTGTCTATGTCTTTTTCAAGTACTGGAATTACTGATTTGAATGTCTTGGTAACTGATGTAGCAGCTTGACACTAATTAATGTTAGTTTGTGGGTTTTTTATCATACCCCTTGAATGACATCATATGTCAGCAGTGCTCCTATGAAGAATTCCACAGAGATGATGATGTTCCATTTTATCCTACATGTGCATCATTTCTTGGTCTTAGCTGCCCAATCCATTTTAGTTCTTGCGTCTTTTTCAGAAATTAGGCACAGTCTTAATTATCTAGTTTGTCATAGGGCTCTAATTCACATTAACCAATAAAGTAGCCCTGGTGCCCAATTCTTAGCAAAAATTTTCGTAGTAGATTTAAGACAAATGATTGTACTCCTGGATGCTATGTGTTCCAGTTCTTAGTCTGATTTCTTACCACAGAGGATCTGGTTATTTTTAACCGGCACTAATACCTACTTCACTGGTTACTTCATTGGTTAACATATACTACATGGTTAGAGACTTCTGGCAAAAGATGTGATAGGTTCACTCACCAGTTCATACACTGGCTCTGAGAGTTCCCACTGCCTGCAGCTTTGTCTGTTCACTGATTTGGGAGGAACTCTGCCTCCAGAAGACTCACTATTCTTTCTGCAAAGGACCTGACCACACATTTCTCTTATGGGAATGTTTTGAATTCTCTAATATCTCTCCAGATACACAACTAGCCACTGTCTTCAGTTTCATCTAGTGACTTCTATGCTTGGCTAGTAGTAATTACTCTAACACAATTACTTTGGCAACAGCTTCATGCTGTTTTCAAATTGTTTTATTCATGTTCTTAATCATGGACAGGTGGCTTAAAAGGGCAGCACTTCAATATAGGCTTAGGTAGATTTGCAAACTCTCTGAGTTTTTGTCTGCTTTTCAAACTCTCATAAAAAGATATATATATCCTAAGTTTAATTTTTATTTGGAGTAGAACTCTTCAAAGTTTTGTAATACAGTTTCATATTTAACCTCTTCGACCCTGAGTTAACTGAAAACTGTTGAAACATCAAAGCTTCAAAGCCACCCATTGTTAGAAATACTCCCTGTCTTCCTTTTTGCTAGCACCTATTGCTAAATTGCCTTCCTTTTGTTACATTTACAGCTGTTGTGGAGTTTTTAACTGCTTCATCCTTCAAGGTCTTTGCTTAATTTGCTGCAGTCCTGGCTCAATTAGCACTCAAAGCCAAGAAGTCTGCTTCTCAGAGTGTGCGAACTTTGGCTGGAGGATCTGCAACCTGGGTCTCCACCTAGCCACCAGATTCTGCTGCAGTTGCAGTCAGATACGGATTAGAAGAATACCTCTAAACAAAATCATTGTACTGGTAGGCAGTAGGTACTCAAAGGATGGATGCCTACAATTAAATGTTATGTTTTCTACTGGAAGGACATTTAAGTACAGTGTTAATCCCAGGTGATTCCAGAGATCCTTTTGTTTTTTGAACTAAGGATCAAGTAACTAATCATACATAACAGAGAAACACTGTACATTTTTATTACTCAGAAAATATTGTCAAATTGAATGATTGTATACAATACACATGAAATAAATCAGGGACTAATCATGGTATGGAAACTGAGTGGAGGAGAGAGACGTATCAAAAAAGAACAGGGAAAGATCAGAAGTAGGAATTCTAAGGTAGTTGTGTCCCTCTATTTTCTGGGAGAATTTGTGAATTTAAATTAGAGTCTTAGCCTGTTCTGAAGATTGATTTTTATGACAGTTCCAACGCAAAAAGTATTTCACCAGTTCAGACTTCCTATTGAAAGCCCAATTTCACACTCATTTTCACTGCAACCTATTCAATTTAAGAAGGTACTCTTGGAGTTCTTTATATTACTCTTGTTCTTTGCAATCAAATCCACTATTCCAGTTTTGCCAAAGCAAAAAATAGGGTAGCAGCCACAGTATGGGTGAACACAGGGAAGAAAACCCAAAACAAACTAAGTCTAAAAAAAATAAAGTGCTTTGAAATCCAAGGGAGGGAAATAAAAATGATTTGTAATAAAGGTTAAATGTAGCCTAAACTATAATGTTACAAGTTTTATAGGAATGATGTCTTTATATCCTCTTGCAATGCATCATCAATCCACAGCCAAATACCACTGACATTGTACATTTTTTATCTCTACAGAACAATATTTAGATACCACTTACCTCTGAGGCAGTTTTGGAAATTATGAATATATTTCTTTCTTGGGATCAAAAGAAAGCATATCAAAATAAATGATGAAGTCTACAAACTGGATTTGCTGCTGTTTTATGTAAACTGGGAGAAAGTGTAAAATTGCTTGTTCTAATTCACACTACCCAGAGTTTTGATGATAGCAATCTGAAAATGTTACATTTGCAACATTATTTACCTAGCTGTAAGTAATTACCTGTTTCTTACCCAGCTGTATAAATGATCACAAATAATCGTTCTTCCTGGTGTGAGGAAGAACCATAATACTACAAGCTCAAAGCAACCCCATGCAAAACTGTGGAGCTAATTCTAGCTGTACTGGTCAAATGCAGCACTTTAAAAATAACCTTACTGAAGCAAGAGTTTGTCTTTAGTTGCAAATTTTCAGCACTCACTTTTTATCCTGTACTAAAGGTATTTTATTCCTCCTTCTGGTAAACCAGAACACCAACGCTGGCTAGAAATTATGTTGATACAGAGTTATCACAAGCTTGCATACTATCCCTCTTTTATGAATCTCAAGACTTTGGCAAGAAAGACATCCATCAAGACAGCTCCCTCCTAGATTTTGGAGAAGACTATGTGTAGCAATCAGCGATCCAAAATGACTGACAATATTTTTAAAGTTGAGTATGAGCAGATCAGTAGTACTAACCACAATCAATTACAAACTGAATCCAGGAGGATAGCAAAGAAAGTCAGGATATAACTGTAACATCTCTTGAATCTTCTTGTAAACAATACATCTTGATAATTTTATTTTTAAAAGATACGGCTTAATTTCCTCCCTTCTATTATGTGCATTATTTTTCATGGTACCAGTAATATACTGTTGTGGAAATGCTGTCATTGTGGATATATAATCTGCTTGAAAGGGAACACCTAGACAATGGTCTCACATGGCTAATTTGTAGTACTTCTATCATTGTACTATTGTGTGTATAAGATGACTGTCAGTTCATTAGAATTTAAATTCGCTTATAAATATTTCATATTAATGTCTTTGTTAAAGAAACTTTAAGCCTTGTCTAGTCTAGTGATGTGTTTATTGTCTAAATTAAGCCCTAATATTTCACTTGCTCTAATGTTTTCTATGGCAATAGAATTTTACAAGGACTTAATAAGCATAGGCTAAGCTTGCTCTATTGTAATGAAAATGTTTTTTTCTTGTGCACTTTCCACTCTTATTCCAGTCCCTCTCACTTATTCTGAGATTTAATGGCTCATATGTTCTCTTAGACATAGTCATCCACTATACTATGGTGCTGTGACTATTTGATTATTCTGTTTATTGACTTCATGCCCATGTCATCAATTCAGCTATTGGTTATTCAGTTTGTTAATGAGGGAAAAGTGCAAGGACCATTCAGTCAAATTAGAGAATATAGAAAAGGTCAAGGTACTATAGTACATTATTCTAATTCATGAAATATTGTACGTAAGACAATATATTTTCCATTCCCTGATACTTCATTTGATAACAAAATTATTACAAGAACATAATACAGCATAAAATTAATCCACACTAAGAATAAAGCCTGCAATTAAAATGCTAAATGGCACAACTTGAATCCTTTCTTTTGACAATTACTGAAGTAAGAGTAAGGATTTAATCTTGTGCCACATGAAATCATAATTTTCTAGTTATCATTTGCCACAGGATACCAAATACATTTTAAATCTACAGCAAGATACAGGTGACAAAGTGCTGCCTAGCCTCTCTCTCTGAAAAGTAACTCAGTGCAGATTGAAAAGCTGCTTAGTTTCATCTAATCCTAGAAACATGAAACCTCAAACAGCAAAATTTTTATCAAGGAGAAGACAGTAATAAAGAGTACAGGCAGAATTTTGTAGCCTCAGTTTTTACAATCACCCATGACAATCAAGTTCAGGATAACTCGGTGGATAAGGAGTTGGCTGGACGGCCACACTCAGAGAGCGGTGGTCAACTGCTCAATGTCCAAGTGGAGACCGGTCACGAGTGGCGTCCCTCAGGGGTCCATGTTGGGCCCGGCCCTGTTCAACATCTTTGTCAGTGACATGGACAGTGGGATAGAGTGCACCCTCAGCAAGTTCACCAGTGACACCAAGCTGTGTGGTGCCGTTGACACGCTGGAAGGGAGGGATGCCATCCAGAGGGACCTGGACAGGCTGGAGAGGTGGGCCCGTGCCAACCTCATGAAGTTCAACCAAGCCAGAGGAGGGCCACAAAGATGATAAGAGGGCTGGAGCACCTCTCCTATGAGGACAGGCTGAGAGAGTTGGGGCTGTTCAGCCTGGAGAAGAGGAGGCTCCGGGGACACACTATAGCAGCCTTCCAGTACTTCAAGGGGGCCTATAAGAAAGATGGGGAGAGACTGTTCAGTAGGGTCTGTTGTGACAGGACTAGGGGTACCAGTTTCAAAATACAGACAGGTAGATTTAGATTAGATATTAGGAAAAAGTTTTTTTACAATGAGGGTTGTAGAACACTGGAACAGGTTGCCCAGAGAGGTGGTGGAAGCCCCATCCCTGGAAAAGTTCAAGGCGAGGTTGGATGAGGCTCTGAGCAACCTGATCTAGTTGGGGATGTCCCTGCTCCTTGCAGGGGGGTTGGACTAGAAGACCTTTGAAACTTGCTTGGTATACCTTTAAAATTATATCTGAGTGTGGAACTTCTTATTGGCATTTTTTTCTATAGTTTTGCTCTTTAAGTTAATCCTGCATGTCTACCTACTTATTTTTTCTGTTATCCAGAGCTGTTATTATTTTTATTCATACAAATATGTTTTTTCTCATGATGGTCTTAGGAATTTGCGTATTTCTGAAGCCTGTAATTTCACATCTATTCTCCTTCACTAAATGGACGTATGTGATGAATTGAGTTATTGGACTGTGTCTCTTTCAGTTCTTTCTTTTCTGTTAATTACACTCCATTCATTAATATGACAAATTGTAAAGTTTTCAATTTTGTTATTCTTTCCTTCAGTATTCTGGAAAATTGGTTTAGTCTTAATCAATGAAAATTAGAGCCTAGTAGCAGATAAAAAGTGAGAAGTTTAAAGTCAAATGACAGGTGGGGTCAGGCCCCAGTCTGCATCTGACCTATGCAGACAATAATTCTGCATTATGAATCAAGCTGCTTTTAACCAGCTAAGGGCTTGTTTTACACTCAGTGCCCATTGTCACAAGTAGAATAGGATTGCTGAAGTGACCCATTAGTCTCTCTAAAATTCCATTTTACATGCAAACAGTAATCACTTTGGGGCTTTTAGCAGCTTTTTGCCTGTTTCAGCGGTTCTCTTTTGTCAGTAATTTGGGAAAGTGGGTATGTTTGGGTACAAAAAAAAAAAAAAAGCAATTGTCATTTATTTCAGATTAATTTATTGGAAAAAAAATAGGAACACACTGTTTAATTTATATTTAAGGTTACGCACTGAGAAGGAAAGAAGATCATGTACTTCAACTTGTTGTAGAGGACTGACATTGTTATAGAGGTCTGGCATATATGCTACTTGAACAATAACTGCACCTGAAAAATAATGCCTTTTATAGCCAAATCCACTAATGCAAACTTGGAAATCTGAAGGACATAGTCAGATAAACTTTGGAAATTGTTAATGCACATGTATTTCCATTGACACTTTTGGCTGTAATCTTTTTAGTAGAGAATTTAATCATGTTGAACAACTAAAGATTAAAAAGGTTATGAACATCTTTACACAGAAAACAGATATAAATATAAGAAAATATCATTATTTCAATACTGCGAGACATTTGGCTGAGGACTTTCAATATTTCTAGCAACCTTTCACTTCTGCCTTCTCTGACCACATAGTATCTTCTCAACTTGTCTTCATGATGTTTTGCTGAGTTTGAAATAACTTATTTTTTTGTCTTTTTTTTTTTTAAAGGAAATTAATTACAAATCCTAACATGATGGCCTAAATGCTCCAGAAGGGAGGTATGATACACATGCATAAAATAAAGTATTATTCAAATATATTAATCAAAGGGCTGTAGAAGACTTTGTCTCCAATAAACCAGCGACATTTTAGAGCTAAAAATGCTGCTTCTCTTACCTTTCTTGTTGTGGAAGAAAAGGTTGATGATTCTCTGGAGATTCTGTGATAGCTCAAGACATGTCAATGATTCATCTGTAAATATCTATTCCCCTGAAGCTAGCAAGGAAAACTCCACAGAATGTGCTTGATAATATAAATCTCATCATGAAGCAATATACATCTTGTAATTGCTACTTGAAGGGTGAAGGCCAGATTTCCTGGCAGGTGTGAATTGGCATATCTCTGCTGAAATCACAGAACTCCTGTGTTACATCCGTTGGAGAGTCTGGACCTATTCCCTGAGCTATTTTTGTCATGCCCCAAAAATCAATTCCTTGAAGGCTAAGACAATGAAGAAAGGAAATAACTCACTACTATTGGGATATTGGCTACCGCATAGCTCTTGTCCAGTCTAAAACATTTGGGTTTTACTCTGTCATAAAATGATAAAATGTAATAAATCTATATAATGTGAAAAATGTAGAAAATAAAATAAGAGAAAAATACAAAACAATACATGACTTCTTGAAATTACAGTTCAGTGATTTTATTCAGTTAGGACTATTTCAAACAGTAGGGTCAGAATTAGACCTGTAGGATTCCACAGCAAGGAATACTTAAATGCTAAAGATTGCTGAATGACCAGACTTTTCTGAGTAATTGGACTATATTTTTGTGATATCTTATGGATATGTGTTTATAGATTGTCTTTTTATATTTAACAGCACAAATGACCTCATATTTTCCATCATTTCTGAAAAATCACAGCAACCAGTTTCATTTTCCATGTTTGCTGCCAAACTCCTTATTCCATCTCTCATCCAGATATCATTTTTCTTCATTGTCAGTGGTCTGAACCAGAATGCCAGTTTACTATACCTCACATGCTCTAACAGCTTTCAGTTCATCCAATCAAAGTTACACAACTCCAGGATAAGACTCCAGTGTCAGTCACTTACATGAGTCATCTTCAGTTGGAAGATTTGCACAAGTTTATTTGGTTTATTTTGGAAATGACCTGTTTTCTAGCAGACAAAAAGTAATTTTTCTTCTGAGAACTGTTGATGTTAAGAACAGATTACTTGGTGAGTCAGTCAGAACAAAGGACTGGAAATATGGGGGCATAAACTATGCGTGAGATTTTCAGCCTCACAGAGGATGTATTTGCCCAGATCCTTACAAGCTTTTTTGAGGAAGTCAGTAACTCCAGCCTTAGCCAGAAACCTGATGTAGGTCCAGCTGCTTTAAGGAGTATGTCTACCTGGCACAATGCAGAAGTCCTGGTCTAGGTTGGATAAAGCAGTTTGCTTCTGCGTTGGGTGTAAATGACAAGATGTTGGCAGTGGAAGGGCTGCAGGAGTGGGATCTATGAGAAGGGGCCAGAGGCTGCCCTGTGCCAGACACATCTGGTTCCAGGCAGCTCCAACAGACCCACAGCAGGACACAGCTGAGACCATCAGGCAAGCTGGTAGGGTGTCTGTGAAAACATATTTAAGAATGGGCAGAAAAAGCCAGATAGATGGAGGAGGAAAAAATTAGTGAGAAACAACAGAGGGAACACTAAGGTCAGAGAAGGAGAAAAAGGGAGAAGGAGAAGGAGAAGGAGAAGGAGAAGGAGAAAAGGAGAAGGAGAAGGAGAAGGAGAAGGAGAAGGAGAAGGAGAAGGAGAAGGAGAAGGAGAAGGAGAAGGAGAAGGAGAAGGAGAAGGAGAAGGAGAAGGAGGAGGCACTCCAGTTGCTGGAGCAGATATCCATGCTGCAGTCTGTGGAGGACTCCATGCTGGAGTAGATGGGTGTTTCCTTAAGGAACTGCAGCCCATGGAGAGCCTGTGCTGGAGCAGGGAAAAAGTGTGAGGTGGAAAGATCTGCAGAGAGAAACCATAGCCCCCTCTGCCCTCCATCCCCTCTGCACCACTTGGGAGAATCAGTAGTAAGGATGTGAAGTTGGGCATGAGAAAGTGGAGAGGAAAGGTGTTGTTTTAATGTGTATCTTTGTTTTTCACTATCCAAATCTATTTTAAATTGTAATATATTAAACTAATTTTCCCCAAAATGAGTCTGTTTTGCCTGTGACAATAATTTATAAGCATGTCTCCCTGTCTTTATCTGGACCGATGTGTTTTCTCATCCTATTTTACCCCCTTATCCCAACAAAGAGAGGGAGTGAGTGAGCTGCTGGATGGGCATTTGGCTTTTAGCCAAGGTGAACCCACCACAGGTTTTTAGAAACAGACTAATTGTCTGTATTCAATACTTTGGCCTGAATTATGATACATTCATCTGTGTTGAGTTCTATGGTCCTATACAAATTTTGCTTCCAGTATCTGTTGCAGGGTTTTTTGGGGTATGCCTGCAAGGCATTGCCATAGGCATAACTTAAGTTTCAGTTTCCTCACAGGTATCTTTGAGTTGCATGGACTTATTCTTCATAAAATCCTTTGAGATCTGCATATAAAAACCAGTATATCTGAGCTGAGTTATTAAAATTTTTGCTGTGTGAGCATAGATCATAATAGAAGATGTCAGAAACTGACATGATGTTCGGGAGTTTAATGGGGTATATTTTCTTCTTGATAGGTACATATATTTTCCATTAATGCTAATGGGAGTTATATGTGTGCAAGAAGAGAACATACCACTTTGCATGTAAATTTCACATTTTATTTTATAGAGGATATGTATTCCTATTATCACCAGGATCTTAGTGCTGGCATGAAAATTTGTTCCAGCTTGGTTGGTTATAATCAAACATTAAAATGATCTATCTGGGCCTAATTGTATTTTACCTTCCTACCACTTTGGTAATGAAAGTATTTTAATCCAAAGCATTTTCTATGTCATGTGGATGAATAAATAGCCTTTTCCTTGAAGTTAAGTTGTTTTTAAACTCAAGATAATAAAACTCTTTATTTCCATTTCCATCAGAGTTACAAGTACAGTTAAAAGGCTTACACAATTAGATTTGAAACATTCTTCGGGAAGACAGACTGATAAAAGATTATATTCTTGACTTTTGAAGGTGTCTTCTAAAGCTAATAGAAAATACCAGCTTTTATGAATCTCCTATTCAATCTAGAAAGTGTGGTTTTTTTTTTTTTTTGCCATACAGTGATTTTCAAGAACAAGGTATGATGCAAGTCTGTGGTTGTAAATTTTAACTAGCCCAAAGTTTTGTGTAAAGTCTTGTGAAGCAACTTAGGGTAACATTGACTGTGGCTCACAAGTTGCATTAGAATTAGTGATTTCTTATATTTCTTCTCCTTTCATGATTTTCCTCTTATTTGTGTGAAATATCTTATTTTTTTTTCTTATTAACCTGTCCAGTCATACCAGAAGCAGCTCCCTTTTCCCTAGCACTTTCAGAGGGTGACCTCCACATTCAGAAGAATTCGAATTCAGGAGTCTTGACTGATTCAGGTACTACTTATATTTTCACTGAAAATAAAAAAAAATGGTGCACATACTTGGAAATGGAAAAATCTTCAAACTGAAAAATATTTTTTTCAAAATTTCCTATAAATAAAACTGGAAAATATAATCTGAATATAGCTGCAGTGCTTTGCCTTACTGAAAGCATATGAGTCGAAGAAAATGGGCATATGAGTCTAAGTGTCAGGAATCCCAGGATATCAGATTCATGGGAAGGAGCTAGCTTGAGCCAGGACTTTCACTGCTGTCAGGCTCAATTTTCATAGTAGAAAGCCTTTGAGAGATGTTTAAACAAAAAAAAAAACAAACCAAAACTAAACAAACAGAATTTTGCAATAAGACTTTGGTTCTGGAGTAAATTTCATCCAATTGCAGCCCAAATAGAAATCATGCTGAAGTAAAAAAAGAGTTAAAAATGATAAGCTATGTCAACTGCTGGCAAGACTCAGTTTTTTAACTTCCTAATCAAGGCAGAGGCATTGTAAAGGTAAAATGGGAGACAACAGCAATTTGAACAATATCTGGAGAAGCTCCAAGATCCTTGCTACTGGATAGAAGTAAGAACTGATGTTGCAACTATCATTTATAGGTGGAAGATCCATAAAAGTTAATTTAAAATCACTAGAACTTTTTGGGATTTCATTCTCAAATCAGTAACCTGAAGCCAAAGGGAGATTTACCATTTACCACTGACAGCCTAAGAGCAGGGTAGGTTTTTGCAATTTGACACAGGTAGGTACTTCTTTGTAAGTTTGATTTCCAGTTATTTTTTTTCCTGTCTGACCTTCTTTTTCTCTTGCAACTCTCTCATTCTGTTTTCCTCCCTTCTGTCTTATACAGATTTTGCTTCTGAGTGTTGGGTCAGATCCTCAGAAATCAATGGGGCTATTCCAGCAGAACAGCTGCTTCTGTTATACTATCAGAGTAAAATGACAATTTTCTTTGAATAAGGCCTGAACATGTACTGTCCTTTGAAAACCTTTGTGTACTTAAGAGTCTAGATACACAGAGTACTGCTACACAGGTTTCTACTAATATTAATAAGATTTTTTAATAAAAAGAATAATGATAATCAGTATGACTTAATTTTAGAAAGATTTTCTTACTATTTAAGTTAGGCACTTTTTAATATTTATATTTTTTTCAGTTTGAATTTTGAAAACAGCATATACAAAATTCACCAGAGAATTATTTGTCCTTACAAGTTACAATAGGACTTCGGTTCAAGAATCACCATCACTGTTCCCCCAAGAGCATTTGACTTAAAAAGTAACGTGCACATCTCTTATGCTGAAGTATAAGGGTAATAAAGCTGACTGGTAGGAATAACTACAATTAGTCTGATTCTAAGCTCTTTCTTCTCAAAAAGACATAAAAACATAGTAAGGAATTACAGCCTTTCTGCAGAAATATTAAATTGTAAAATTTTGTAGTGGGTACCCGATATTAATAAATAATAATTACGTTATATTTTAAAATAAAAATGCAGAAAATGTGAAATTCTGTATTAAATTCTGTAGGCTTTGAAAGATATTCCTATAGGCCTTTTTGTAAAGGTCAGTGTCGTAGTTCAGCCCGGATCGGGACCAGACTACGCAGTCTCTCTCTCACTCCCCCCACCCTCCGAGAGAACAGGGGGAGATAATAGAAGAAAAATGGCTCGAGGTTTGAGATAAGGACAGGGAGAAAATCCTCAAAGTTACCGTCACGGGCAAAAACAGACTCGACTTGGGAA
>JAAGAY010020952.1:6640-74377 GCA_011801015.1 Ardeotis arabs
GCTTCAGTGGCAATACTAGTTTAAGCAGTTCCTGCACCCAAACTGTGGAGAGGAGGGGGCAAGTGTTATATGAAATTACAGCAGCAAGCTCAAAAATGATCCTTAATTTTTGGAAAAAAAAAAAAAAAGGAAAAAAGCAGTTGTCTGAGAATAATCGAAGGAGTAATGGGAGCCAAGAGCTGGGAATTCTCAGCTCCTTCAGATTTAATACTGTAAGCTGATGTGTCTGTCAAAGTTGTCTTGTAGAACCAGGGCCTCGCTGTTCTGACAGTGGAAGAAACTTACAGGATTTTGGATTTTCCCATGCGTGTTTGTTTTAATGCTGGAAGCTTTTGAATCCCCATTGAATGGGAGGTGGTGGGCTTTAGTGCTCTGACTTTGAAACAGGAGAGAAGAGAGTGCTGTTACTGCAGACTGATGATAATAGGACTGCTATCTACATTTCTTTGTGCTAAGATTCACCACCTCCATGGCATTCAGAG
The DNA here is from genome assembly GCA_011801015.1 of Ardeotis arabs. Taxonomy (NCBI): domain Eukaryota; kingdom Metazoa; phylum Chordata; class Aves; order Otidiformes; family Otididae; genus Ardeotis; species Ardeotis arabs. The sequence continues at coordinate 7,123 of JAAGAY010020952.1, forward strand.
TGCCACTGATGGTCTTAGGACTTGTCTCTGCAGTTATATTCTTTCTGGAGTTTTAAACTTCTAATAGGGTTTTATGGAGGTCCTTGAGACTTCATATTTAGAGCCAGGGACAAGATCAAGGCCTTGCTTTGTATTTGTGTGAGTGCACAGAGTACAGAATGTATTGCATGGTAGAATGACGGACAAAGCAGATAACGAGTGCATTTCTTAATGTAAAAGTTAAGCCTTTTGGTGTTCTCAGAGTTGGAAACCTAAGAGTTGAAATGTTACAGTGCAGGCTCTGAGTTGTGAGATTGACTCACGTTATGGCTTTTAAAGCACAAAATTAAAAGCACAAAATAAATTGATTTTCTGTTTTACTTTTGAGCCTTGAGCAAGCAGTCGTTACATTTTTCCCACAGCTATGAGGGCTACAACATTTTTGGAATCTTCACATGGCAAAACCCTCAGAGTTGAGATGTCATGAGTATGATGAGATTGAGAAGGATGTGCTCAGAGCTGGCAATACTCTTGTCATCACTGGTTTCTTGTCTGATAAAGTGATTGAAGAGGAGTGAAATTCATTTTATTTGTGAGTTTCTCTACACTTGCAGAAGAAAGGATGCATCTCTGAACAGGCAGAAGTAAACATTCTTTGTAAGCAGTCATATGGAACAGGCATAGAAATAATTTTGATATTGCATCACAAATTAAATGCTAATACTTCGGTCAGTCACAGTTGAGCAGTAAGCCACAACAGGAATGTGAAAACAAGGTCTCTGTGGATATGATCTAAGCGGATGCTAATTTTCTTGTTAATTAGGTTTGCAAAAATTTCTTTTTCACAGTTCTGAGCAGTGAGGATAAGCTGGTGAAGAATATTTAATTCAGGTTTTGAGTGGGTCATGAAATAACCAGGGAGTATCTCTTCAAGCTTTTGATTATCAGAGAGTGTAAAGGCACAGTAGCAATGCTTCTTACTTTGACCATTGTAACTTGAAACTGAAAACAGAAGTATTTTGGAGGAACATAACCATGTTCCTAGCGCTGTTGGATCGGGGAAAAAAAAGACGCTTCCTTGCTCTCTGTTTGAAATCCCTTGCAGTTCACTGGTGAACAGAATTTGGATATGCTACATTAGTGGCTGGATTTTTTTTTTTTTCCTAATTACTTGTACAGTTTCTTGGTGTGAATTGGAATAGCCTACTGATCAGTCAAACCACCTAGAGCTATAAACCTATTTTTATTTCAGTAAAGCACATATGTGTATATATATGCTTCAAATAGACACAATGATCTCAATGTTTGGTTTTTTGTTTGTTTGTGATTTTTTTTGTTTCGATTTTTTTTTTTAAATAAATGGAAGCAGAGGAGGGGTATGTGTATTGCAAATAATGTACTTGGGAAAATGTTTTTAATCTAGCTCTAAGTGTCTTTAAATTGTGATCTTTCTTCATAAAAGGAGATAAATATAGTTGACGTTTCTCTGAAGTAGCTCAGATTGAGTAGAGAATATACCAAAGTGAGGGTTTAGCTTCTTCTGGCACAGGCAGAACAAATTTGAAAGATGAAAACTCTCCTCCTCTTTCCTGCACATCCTCTTTTCCATCATCCTTTGAGGAATGAAGTTGAACTTGCAGCCTGAGTAAGGATGAACATTTCAAATGAAAATGAACACACGAGAATAAGCTTATCTAAATTGTTTAAAAAAAATTAAGGGATGCCATCGTCAGAGGTGTTCATATTGTATGGAGTTCAGTTCAGGTCTGTGTTGTTGCATTAAGCTGAGGATTGTGGTGGTGAACTGGAGATTTAGAAGACCTGCTTGTTGTCTGCCTTCTGTAGTACTCCTCTCAATGCTGCCTTTGAGTAGGAAAGTGGAGCACCTCAAACATTGCAGGATCATGGTCAATTGAAATACATTTCTTGATATTTTTGTTTGTTTGTTTTGTTAATTTCCTGGTAGCTACGCATTAAGTTGCCAGAGAAGTTAACTAGCCTGTGAATCCATATGTTGAAGGGCCAATCCATATGTATCCAGAAGCCAATAGTCTCTTTTGCTCTCTGTCATTTCTCAGAGGATGAAGGTTACTTCTAGGAGCTTTCTTGAAATACAGTGTCTTTATAACTATTTCTGTGAATAGTTGTACTAAGTTACATAGGATTCAGCTACTGTTTGAGACTGTTCTGGGGTGTCTGTGTGGAGAGAGAAGGTGGGATGGATGAATGTCAGGTTCCTTTGCTTTCACAGCCTGCCTGTGCAAACTTATCCTTAAAAGTATGCTTAAAGAGGCATAATGAACTTCTTGCCACTTCCAAAAGTGCATTTAAAGTTATTTTATGTCTTGGACCTTGTCCAAAATACCCAACAAAACCAGATGTTTTTAGCAGCCCTATTTTATCATGTATTCTAAAATTAATTTCTCTGATCCTTTGAGAAAGGCTGTCTGGTATCTATGGGTATGAGGACCATGTCAAAGGTTTTATTTTGGTGTTAATAATGGGGCAAGACTTGGGTTCAACAGTCTGACCACTGCTGTCTTTGAATACTGGTCTTTATTATGTGTTGGGAGGAAGGACTTGTCTTAAAACTTAAGTTCACCTACGACCGTTTGAATGTGTCAGAGAAATTTTGATTGGGAGGGATATCAAGTCCTGCTTGAAGCAGGACATTTGCTAGGGTGTTTTAGTTGGAAGCATGGGGTTTGGAGGCCTAACTTTTTACAGGAAGAGAGCGGAGGTGCTGGATCTAGGGTGAACTTTTGATGTGCTTTAAGCAGCAAATGAAGACATTTGAATCTTCCAGGTGCATTGAGAAGCACTGCGACAGTTAGGCAGAGGGTGATTTTTTTTTTTTGATGTGACACTGAAGATAGTAAGATCATTTGTTATTTGATGGGATAGGAGAGTAAAGGTATTTTATTGCAACTGTTTTTCACTATTGGGCTTATAACTTGTCTATTGCTTAGACTTCTGATTCATTTGCTCTTGGAGTAGTGCGCAGCAGTGACTGGTGTCAGCCGCTGTGAGGTCCTGGCAGTGCTTAACGTAAACCTCGTTGGAAAGTTAGCACAGCATGTGGAAGACTCTTGCCGAGGAGAAAGTGGGCTGCTTTTGTGAGTTTAAACAAATTCATTGTAAACAGTAAGCGTCCTTTGACCTTTTTACTTTGCTCAGGGTGTAGGTTCAAGGAAACGAGCCTGTAGTTAATTGGGGGAGGGAGGCGGGAGCTCTATCAGGAACACTCTAACTTGACTGACAGTTTAGTATTAACTTGGAACATAGAAAGAACATTGGTCAGAAGTTATACTTTCTTGTTGAAGCATTACATAATGTTTGGAAAAAAACTGAATAACCCAGGTTTTTAGAAGAACCACGTTGCTTGGGATTAATGGATGGTCTTGATACTTGAAGAAAAAAAAATCGTAGTAGGTGCAGTGTGTTGCATTTTCATGTTAACATATGAAAACTCTCCTTGAGTATAACTGTTTCGGGAAGATAGCTTTGCCTGCATGAATGGAAAATTAAGACCTGATGAAGACTTTGATTATTTGTCTGTTATTTTCTCGTTAATACAAATATTGCTGCTGTTTCTTTAGACTGGGCAAGATGTATTTGTCTGCAGATATCTTGGAGAATTTTGTAGAATTGTTTTGCCAAGAATACTTGACCTTTTTTTTTTTCCCTTCTTGTTAATGACTACTTATATGGCTATGGCCAGTTTGTCAGTTAACAAGTAAAAACTACCAGTAAAAAGTAAGACGAGCAAATAGATCCCCTTCCCTCCTCCCCTGGTTTTTTTCGATAACAACATTAAATAAATTAAGGTAAAATAACAATTAAGGAAAATAAACAACTAAGTAAATTAAGGAAAAGAGCAAAAAACCCAGTCTGGCAAACAAGTCATGAGGATTTTGTTTTGACCAGTTCACTGTGGCTCTGGGGTAAAAAATAAATTTTCTGTTGCCCTCCAGCTCTCTCATCAGGTACTGTTAGAATAATGCTTAGACTGAACTGTGTCAAGAGAGAAGAATGGTACTTGATTGCTTTAGTGCTCTGAAATACACGTTTCTAGGCCTTGTACGTTTGGGCAGTAATACAGGGTGGCATGTGGAGCGTGGACCTTGCTGTCGTTCGTGGCCTGTCGGATAACTGTGAGTCTGACACTGGCCAGCCCCAGAAGATTCACAGGCTGGAGGAAAGACAGTTTTTGTGGCCCATAGGTGAAATCACTTGCCCATAGGGGGAACTGCTGCCTAAGTGACTGGTCTCCTGAACACGTGGGGGTTTATAGCTGTGTTTATAAAACACCATTTATTGGAAGTATGGCAGCGTTCATTGTGTCCAATGGAGGAATAATGCTTTTCCTTAGTTATAGCAAACTTGGTTAAAACAGTAGTGAGTTTCATAACATGAATTTCTTCTGCTTCATCCTTGCAGCTTTCTGCTTCCTGTTTTCAGTGTCTTCCCCTTTTATTTATGAACTGACGATAAATGGTAGGACACGTTCGTATGCACTTAGGCATACTGTGTTAATGCCGTTCCTTATTTCTCTCTTACAGAACGAAAGTGGTGTTTTCACCCTCCCTTTCTTTTTTTTCATTGCTGCCTTAAGTATTTTGATGTTAATGAGTAAGCTTCTCACTCTTCTTTACACTGTTTGTAATGGGTGTTCCTGAGATGGGATTCCGAAGACCTAACAGGGTATTTTGAATGGGGCTGGGAAGAAGATGGCAAAACTTAATTGTGAGCTGGAGACTTGTACTAAAAATACAGTGCTGTCTCACAATGTATACCTCTTAATAGATTCTACTTATTTTCTGCTCTTTGTTATGCAAGGTCTTGTTGATTCATCTTGAAGAATAGCTATCCCAGTCTAATTTTTTTTTTTTTAATAAAAAGACATGGAAAAGGAGGAGGAGAGAAATAGAAAGGGACTGAAAACACTTATGTTTTAGAGCAGAGTCTGAAAAACGTGTGTACCGGAGCAGTATAATTACAGTGCCTGACATCTTTTCACTCTGTGGTATCCTTTCTTAGTTAAAAACAACTGTCTTTTGAAGAATCTGGTACTTCAGTGGGTGGTCTTTTGATAATTATAATGATTTTTACAGTAAGAAATGACTATCATTCCACATAAACGGTAACACGTCACTGCGTTGGTTACAACATCTTTTGGTTGAATTAAAATGTCTCTTTTAGAAAGACATCCTGTGCAATGAATAGCTTGGAGTTAGGGGGAAATCTTACATAGTTAGTAGTCTATTCTGCTGGCCAATTATCCCTTTCCTAAGAGGTTTTCTTTCCAGACTGAAAGTGAGTTTGCTTACTTTCCAGTGCATGTTGTGATATCATTATCCACTAGGTCAAAGAGCCCTGTGCTGTGTAAATACGATCTGCGTACAGAGAAGGTGGCCCAGGCTCTTCTTAACTTCCTCTTAACCTTCAGTAATAAATTTAGCTTTCAGTGATAAATAAAATATATTTAAGTGATTGGTAGTCATTATTTGTGTTCTAGTTGCCCTCTTGAGCTTGAAGTCTTTTAAGAAGAGCGACCTTTAGATGTCTCGGAGTAGTCTGTTGGCATTCTGGTATATGGAGTAATAGTTCTTGCCTACTTTGAAACCCTCCCCTCCTTCCCCAGCCATCTCCCTGAACTCGGAGGTGCCTGCTGCTGCATCCAAGGGTCATGTAACTCATGTTGCCATGGGCTTGTTGGTTGTCCTTTTGGAATTTGTACTTTAAGTACTCCAACTGTTTCTTGGAGTACTGATTCCTAGCATGTAACCATGCCTTTGACTGTACTAAAATGGATGACATCAGAAGGTACTTTTTCTACAAAGAGATCCAAATAGTGATGTCAGTCAGCAGTTAACACATATCCCCTGTGTGTGTTCATCCAGATCCATGAATTATTGGCTTCTGTTAATATATAGGTTGTATTAGCTGGTGTACCTTTAATGTGATTAAAGCAAAATTGTTGAGGTGAAGATATTGGTTTAATGATGCTGAGCAGCACATGCCAGCTTTGGTAGTGAATGAGTATGTGAGGAGTAGGTGAGATAGCAAATATAAATGCCTTTGAGAAAGATGCCTGGCAAATCTGAACTAATATAACTTGTCTGCACAACGTCATCATGGTCACTTTCAATTCAGTCTCAAAATGGTAGAAATTTCATTACCCAGAAGGTGAGAGCTTGGAGGGAGGGAGTTTTTTTTTCTTTTTGTTTGTTTTGTGTTTTGTTGTTGTTGCTGTTTTGGTGTGTGGTTTTTTGTGGTGTTGTGTTTTGTGTTGCTGCTGTTGTATTTTTTTGTTTGTTTCTTTGTTTTTTTCCCAATAGTTTAAGCATGTCAGATGTTTTCAGAATATGAGGTCCTCTCAGTACTAGAACACTTTGTTTCTTTTTGGCTTCCACTGTGCTGGTTATGTTGTCGATAGGGCAGAGAGATGGATGTGGAGACAAAGCAGTGCCATTTATGCTGCAGTAGTTCTTGGAAGACCATTTGTCTTCTGAGCTTTCTAGAGAAACTATCCTAGTGGAACTGCAAGCCTAAGAAAACTGTGTTGCAGTCGACATGCAGTACTCTTTCTCATTCTCTTTTGGTTTAAGAAGTCGCAGTAGTTGTTCTCACTCGAACATAGACAGAGCTTTTGCCCCTGCTCTTTCATTGGAGGAAAGAGTTTGGGGACTTGAGGAGGGAATATTTGTTTTCTACCTCTGATACTGTTGCTCTCCAGTTACCCTGAGTTTTTATTCTTATTCTTGATTTCCTTCCTTCCTTTGTCTCACTGGTTAGTGATGCCCTACCCCCTTGTTACCAGACCCTTTTGGGCACCTTTTGCTGGAGGGCAGAGTAATTGTTCTTCCTCTGGGTGTCACCCTCGGTTGATAGAGGAGGAGGTGCTATCTGAATTATCAACATCATTATAGGTTTTTCAGCGGCTTCCAAGCGGTATGCTAACAAGTCTGGACAGGCAAAGGGAAAGAATGTGTCAGCTTACCACGAGTAAGAGAAGCCGGGTTAGTGACCCGTCTCTGTTTCACAGTTAGTGTTTTAGTGTTTCTCTTGCAGTGTCTGTTCTTGTAAGTCTGGCATATGTGCTACTGTTGCTCCTGGGAGTGCTTTAAATGAAACAAACACATTATTTCATTTTCCTTTTTTGGTTTGTTTTGATATTTGCTCTTGGAAAAAGCTCCACTCATGAGAGTGAACAAGGGAGTGTGTGTGTGTGCTGGTTTGCCAGAGCATTAATTTATCTTTTCTGCTTTTTTTTTTTTTGTGGAGGTCTTTTTTTTTGTATGTCATAATCAATTGTATGTCCTTCCTGATCTGCCTTTGAAAGAAAATTCTTCTTTTGAAAGTCTTTTGTGGGCTTTGTACAGGTCCATTGCTGATACAGTTTGCAGGGCTTCAGTTTCAGCATAAATCCAGTGTTTTGGATTTATGTCAAAATATTGCTTGGAAAAAAATTGCTGCAGAGAATTCTTCCAGTGTCCTCCTGGAAGTGCTTCAGAGTAGGGCAGAAACCACAGGTAGTACTATGGGGCTGATACACTCAAACTCTTCTCAAAACTCACTGTCTATTCTCTGCCTTTTTTTTTTTTTAATATAGAGATCTTGTTGATTATCACTAGAAATCAAAGAGAGAATACACTGAACTAAATAGGGCTTTTTTCCCCCTCCCTTAATTGCTTCTGATAATTTCAGTTCATCTAAATCCAGGATGTTATTGACATTCCAAGTATTATTGCTTTTTTTTAGACTTAATTTTTTTGCTGTTATTTTTCTTTCAGCGTGTACATGCACAGGTAAGTTTGGATCAGCATAATTCTTTCTGATTCAGAGAATCTGGATTGACTCCCTTTTGTCCATAGGATTAGTGATCAATGAGTTAAAGAACTTCAGTTTTATACAAGATACGTCAATCTTAATTTTGTTTCTTTGCGTTAGTTTCTTAAAACATCTTGACTGGGCTGATATAAGCATTAAAGTTTTATGTTTGTTTCTTTTGCTGGGCAGAGAAGTAGTTGTTGAGACTTGATAAGTTTAGGAAACAGTATGTTCATGTTTGTGTTTTTTAGGCCAAAACACAGTAAGCTTTGGGATTTCCTAGAGTATGCTACTGACAAAGCAGGCAAAAGCATTTTAATGGTTTAAAGGGAAAAACAAATTACAGTTATTTGAATTGCTTTATGTTATTGTAGCTTTAATATTTTTTCACCTCTTCCCAAACTAAGCTTTAGAGTTATAAAGCAGGAATAATCAGATTTATAAGAAAGATGGAGAGAAGAGTTTTAGCAGGACCTGTTGTGATAGGACATGGGGTAATGGTATTAAAATAGAAGGAGGTAGATTCAGACTAGATATAAGGAAGAATTTTTTTACAGTGAGCGTGGTGGAACGCTGGCACAGGTTGCCCAGAGAGGTGGTGGATGCCCCATCCCTGGAAACATTCAAGGCCAGGTTGGACAGAGCTCTGAGCAACCTGATCTGGTGGAGATGTCCCTGCCGCTTGCAGGGCAGTTGGACTAGATGACCTGTAAAGGTCCCTTCCAACTCAAACTATTCTATGATTCTATTCTATGTGTCTATGATTTGAACATGTGTATTTGAGCTGCTAGTGGTTTAAGTAAATAGGTTTTCAGGACTTGTGTGTCCACAAAACTGTAGTCTGTCTTCCATTTTGCATGTCCTTCATGTCGTCTGGAGATATCTCCTTTTTTTTTTTTTCTCCTTCATCCAGAACTTGCCTGCTCAATTTTGTATTTTTTTTTTCCATGTTGCTGATAGTTACTTTGCTTATCAAGACTCTGCTTTTTTTCCCCCCCCTTTTTCTCTTTCCTTCTACTTTGTTCCTTTATCTCTTCCCCCTTTGAAGGAAGAGGTATTTTTAATGTAACTGGGAATATTTTTTGGGACCTAGAATGAGTCTATATTATATTTGCAAAGCCTAAAGACATATTACCTGGAAGTAAAAAGCCTGGTTGTTTAGGAGGTGTTTGCAGTGAGTCTAGGTTAGCTGTCTGTCTGTTCTTTGTTGAAAAAAAGGTCATTATAGACTTTAAGTATTTGATGTGGATAGTGAGTGATTGATTTAAAAGAAACTGCTCATCAGCTGAGCTACACAGAGGGCAGAGTTCACCTCTCCTAAGAATGTGGACCTGTCTGTCCAAAATCAAGACAGATGTGTAGGATGCCCTTATAGCCTTGGGAGAGGTCATTGCCTTTTGCAGGTACTTGATTCCCATTGCCTTAGATGCTGATTTGAAGATCATACTTCCAGAAAGCTGTTTAATCAGAAATCATCAACTATAGGGCTACACTAGACATCTAAAAAGTGAGTCACTTAAGTTGATTATCTTTTAGATGTGTAAATTTACTAACAAGATACATATTTTTATGTAAACCATTTCCCTATGCAATAGAAAAGTGGGTAGCACAGCCAGTAGCACTGGAAGCTTAGCTGTGAGCTTTCTGACATGCTTTGTTTTTAGCATTTAGGTATCTGTCTCATAAGTAAATTTATGAACAGTGCCAGATTCTGCATATTGGAGTCCTGGAGCACTTTATGCTTGTGGCTTTTCTCCCTCCTTAGCACCAAAACCAAGAAGAATGGGGGAGGGTGGGTGAGATTGCCAGATCTTCTTATCATCTCCACAAGGAAGAGCATCACACTCTTGATCCACAACAGCTGTTCCAATTGCACTTGAAATAGTGTACAGTAGTGTCTTAAGAGCAGGCTGGTGTTGCTTTACTCTTTGAACAGGTGAAATTGCTCCCATGACTCTTTGGGAGTCATGGAATTGAGTCCTGAAGGTGAGAATTGTTCACAGCCTTTGCCAGAGAGCTAGGAGGGGAGCAAGGGGACTGCTGATGAAGCTGGTGTAAGGGGCACTTGGTGCAGAGCAGATCATTAATCAAAATTCTGAGTTATTGCAGAAGCATTAGGAAAGGTAAGTGGCTTATTTAATTCAGAGCTGAGACATTATGGATAAAGCTATGCTGCTTTGTAGCATATTCACAATAAGGGGCTTTAAGGATTGGATTATTGCCATCCACAGCAACCCCTAATAAGAAAGGAAAAATAAGTTTGAAATGTGTGCTCCCCTGCTATGGGGGTTGCTAGTGAAATGCTGCTGTGACCTGGCCACTACTTCTGAAACTGTAACTCGTCAAGACAGTCTGCTGCAGATGTAGTGACAGCAAGAGGCTAGCATGGCGGAATAGCATCTGTAGCATTTTCCTGAGGCAAGTTCAAGACTGGTGAGTTAAGTGGAGAAGAGTGGGCCTTTCTGTAATTGCTGATCCCTGAATATATTGAGTATACAGAATCAATGTGTGTTAAGGCCAGCATGTTCGTTTGTGCAGGCTTTCAGGTCAGCAGCTTCTCTCTTTCCCTTGACTAGAAATGGTTCCATTCTCATCTGTCTACTTACGCAGGAGCTGACAGACTGGAGTGGTGGCTTATGGGGAATATAGGTTAGATGTCTCCTTTACTTCTTAAATTGATCTGTGCTCCCGCTGCAATACAGATCCTGGTATTTCAGTGTCTCTTCCAGGGGACCTGCTAATTCCTGCAATTGTTACCGGCAGTGGTCTGTGCTGAGCACAGAGGGTAATGCTTGGAGTTGTAGAGGTGAGCAGAAGAGTGAATGTTTGTTCTGTCTTTGCAGAATCAGTGAATTTTGCAATATTCTGGAGACTAGATAGAAAATAACAACAGGGCATAAAATGTCCAAGATGGCCATCTTAGCGTCTTTGCTGTGTTCTTTGATTTTTTCTGAAGTGCCATGGGGCCTCTGAGTTTTATCTGGATGGCTTTCAGGGTTTGGCAGCAATGACATGTACTTCCACATCCAGAGAAACTCAGGCATATTGCTGCATCATGTCTTTGCTGACTCTGCAATGCAGCAGCATTGGGCTGTGAGCCCACATCATGGTGGGATGATATAAACCATCTGACCCAGAGGTAAGAAGAACCAAATGCGCAAGATTTACAGCAGAAAAGAGATAATCACAGAGAAATGCGAATTTTAGATGAGATATAACTTTTGTTCTTTTTGTCCAAATCCTTAACAAGAGGGCAATTAGGCTAGAATTATCTTTATGGATTCAGTGCTGGCAAGCTAAAATTCAGCTGCCTCTTAATCAGCATGCAGTATCTTCACAGTCTTTCACACTTGAGTTAAACCTCACTTTCACTCTTTGTGCAATGCCACAGCGTACAGATCTGCACAATACATAACCACTCAGGAAAACCTCTTTCCTGCTCATTCTTCAGTGGTGTATCGTTCCTTGTAGGTCAATTTCTCTTCATTTCTCTTATGAATATTTTGCCAGTTCTGCTGTAAGTATCTGCAAAATATCCATTTATAGGATTAGAATTGTGTTAGTGTTTGGAATTTTTTGGTAGTTCATGATTCCAGTTCAAACGTCATGTTAGCCACAGAATTCACAAAGTTCTGCAGCAACAGGAGAGGTTATATTTCATGCAGCTTAGCCTTAGAGACAGCTTTCTCCAATGGAAACAAGTCTTCTGAGAGCAAGGCTGGAAGAGCCAGGTGGTAAATTCTTGTGGCTTGGCACTGACATTAGGACGTGTTGCTTTTAGGGGAAATAAGACGCTTATAAGTAAGGGTTAACACAGAATTTAATATTTTATGTTCCAGTAAGCTAAAAAGTAATCTTTGAAACTGCAGAGTACCTTCTCTTTAGTAGGATTTAACACATGGTATTTCATTTATTAGCTACTGTTCTAAAAGAACTGTTTTGTTGCTTATTTGTTTTCCTAATGAGGAGAAGGGCGGACATTGTATAACTTCTCAGGCAACGGTGATTATGCAACTGATCCTGTTATTGTGGAGCCGAAGTCCTTCCTAGTCCCTAAGCACCAGCTGCTTGTATTCTGTCTGCTGCTTTTTTTTCCCTTTTCTTTCTTCCCCCCTGCTTCATTTGTGAACAAGTTTTTTTTTTTTTTTTCCCTGTGTTGCTGTTTCCTTCTCTCTCCAATGCCAGTGAGACAGTAGCCTGTTTGGGTTTATTCTTCAGTATACTGCAAAATCAAACTGCCCTTGTATATCACACAAAGTATCAAATGCATAGAGAAATTATTTTTTTCATAAGAAGTGGAATTGCTTGATACTTTATGGGTATAATAAGAAAAGGCATTTGCTTGGATCTAAGTGACATGTTATTGCAAATGGCCTTTGTTGAAGCTAAGGTCAAAAGTTAAGAGTTCATGTTCTCATAGTATTAGAAGCATGCAAAAATCTGTTTGGCTTTTTTTTTTTCTTTCTTCCTTCAAAGGATGGGCCTGAGAGAAATTTTAATTCTCTTCTCCACCTTCCCTCCAGGGATCACCAAATAAAATATAGTACTCCTGTGTGTAAGATGAGGTAGTTGTAAATCTCATGCTTTTACAGCCAAGTGATCTCACTGCAGTGTAATAAAGACAGTCAATATATTGTAAGAATGCTGCACGTCTTGCCCTGTTCACACTTCATTTTCAGTTCATAGTTTTATGTCATATTGTTTCCATTTCAGGTACATGGCTTTCTGTGAGCTTAAGTGACCGTAGACATGCTGTTTTGATCTGTGATAAACATTTGGAAACCTGCCTATGCGATACTGGGTGATGGGACAAGAGATTATAGACTTTTAGACTGCAACACTGTTCTCTACTTACAGATGAACTGAGTGTACTATACAGAACTCCCAATAGAGGAGAAATAATAGTTGATCTGTCATACCACACTATTTGCTACACTGCTTGTGTTTCCATATCATTTGTGATCCATATCAGTCATAAGTAGACCCTAGTGCTTAGTATCCTATATCAGGAAATAAATTGGGGATAAGGGTTTAAAGTCCTTGTTTAGTTTATAAGTCTTATGCTAAACAAGTTGTAGGGAATGCAAAGGATGCATTTTCTTGCTCATGGTGTCTGTCCTGTGAATCAGGTACTTGGGGGGATGGCAAGTTGTCTTGGGATTTGTAAAAGTGCTGTCATTTTTAAGAAATTGTAATCCTTTTGGTCTGAGCTATTTTTGTGGGAATTTCTTTTCCTTCAGTGACAGTGTGCCTCAGTCTGCTTTAGATAGATCGAAGACGTTCTTTAGATAGAGAGAAGACTTTCTCTTTTGCAACCAAAAGACTGGATGCATAATGTGTATACTTCAATCCTGTCTACTCATACCGCTACCCACCAAATTTCTCAAGGCAATCACATTGAGTTCTGGCTTAGAAGATACTGTGTTTCTGAAGGATAGCTCCTTCCAGCTATGCATGTGGAATCCATTTTTCATAGTCATGTTTGCCACTGAGTTATTTGATTATTTCTGTTGTTGGTGAAGACTCTGATAGAGTTCATACCTCAGTCCCACAGTTCTGATACTACGAAAGCAGTTTTATCAGAGCTTCTGATACTGGGGAAGCCCAGAAAGTAATGATGAGGAGAGAAGGATTGCAAAGATTTTTCTGGAAAAATAACCCCAAACCAACAAAACAGCTAGATATCATGTCACCATGGTGGTGGGGATGCCCTGGTCTAATGTAGAGTTCCCAAAAGTGATGCTTGTGTAAGGCCCGTAACTTCATTGAGAATTTTTAAATTCCTCTTTAGACCTTCTCGACTGAGCTGTTCTGTGGTCCTAATCCCAGAGTTCTTCTTGGTGACCTCAGAAGTTCTCCAAGCTGGATTTCTGTGGCTTTTGGGAACTATCATAATTGACTATGAAGTGGATGTGGGATTTTTTTGTTTGTGTTTTTTTTTGTTTTTGTTTTGTTTTGGTTTGGTTTGGTTTTTTTTTAGATGATATAATGGAAGGAATTTTGAAACCGATCTGTAACTTACTAGCTAGCTTGCAAAGGTCAGAGAAGAGCTGCCTCGAAACACTTTGGAAAACATCAGGTTATGGCCCTGCATAAAGCATCTTTGTGTTAGATTTGTGTATGTGATATTTCCAGGTACCGAAACAAACACTTGAAGGACAGTGAAATGGAAGTCAATGCGCATGGTTTAACCTGAACTTGAGATGTATATCAGATGCTTTTTGAAATACAAACCTGTTAGTTCACGAATTTGCCCAAGGACTTACTTGAATTCTAAATAATAGTAGTTATTTAAAAACACGTAATGGAGTGTGTTGTAAGGAATCGTATCTGTCCTGTCTACTGCAGGGAAAAAAAGGTGATTCTTTGAATCAGTGTTTTCCTGGAGTGTTTATTGTTTGCCTCCATGTCTCTGCTTTGTACATGTGGTTCCTGCCATTGATTCATCTAGCATTAAGGAATACGACCATCAAGAAGAATTTAACTGCTTTTTAGCAGTTTCAGTGAATACATGGATAACTTAGCTTCTGACTCTCTGGTTGTTGTGGTGTGTTTGACAAGATCCAGTATGGATTAGTAACTTAAAAGGCTTTTTTTTCTTTCTACTGGTTTCCAAAATAGTCAGCAGTTAAGCTATAAATCTTAGAAACTGAATAATTTAGGAGGAAGAGGTTTCTCTGCTGCTTCAGAATAAAAGTGTTGTTTATTTATTTATTTATTTTAAAATCTGGTGATTTCTCTTTGAAGTTGAAGTTGCCTAAATCTCCCCTTTTCTTTTTGAGCATTAGTGCACTGTTGAGTTTGGTTATCACAGAGTTTATTTTCTGTGGAAGGCAATGGAAAATGATAATTCTACATCTGCTTATATTGAGTTGCAGGTAAGGGTCGGTACCAATTTACAATGGTGTTAGGAACACACTGGGAACGGGCAGCAGCTCGAGTTCAGTAATATTCTTGAAGAATTACTTGATCGCTCTATAATGTCTCTCCTATTAAGTGTTGTTTGGATTTTCTACATAACTAAGTACTAAGAACATATCCACAAAATGTTAGTTCTCTTAAAAGAGAATTCCAAGTAATCTGTCTATCGCAGCTTTATTCTTACAAGAGTAAATCTCAATTGTGTAACCCAGTAAGGAGAGACTTGAGAAGAATTTTAATCAAGAGTGATACTTGATCACTCTGTTTAAAGGCTGTTTAAGCTTCAAATCTTGATCCGGAAGAGAACTGAGGTGGTGATGTTTCACTATAAAGAAGGCAAAGTATTATTGCTGAAATTGGTCTCTTTAAAGAAATGAATTCCAACTTGAGTTCTCCTGACAGACCTGGGTTGCAGTATGAAAATCTGTTGTGTCTTTAAAGGTACTTTTCAGACTAACTGTAAGGACACTTTTTTTTTTCATGAAAAATAAATCTGAACAGAAATAAACAACAATTGAAATACTGTTAACAGATAGTTTGATGCCTCGCCAGTTTTTAGCTTTCTTTTTACTTCATGTTCACTTATTTCTTGTGTAGTAGAATGGTAATGAAATTTTATGGTATGGGGTTGTGTTTGGGGTTTTTTTTTTATGGACACACTTTTTGTACGCTTTGGTTATGGCACAAATAATTTTAGCCAGAATAATGTTGTTTTTTTTTTTTTTCTGATTTACTCTGATATTTCTAGTGCAGAATTTTCAAGTATTTTTAACTTTGCAACAGGAAAAATAATTGTGACCAACTTAAGTTGCATTCAGTATAAGAGTAGTAGGATTTTTTTTTTTATTTGGTAAATACTTCAGATAGATAGTAGAGGAAGAAATTATCAAAGAATGATATTGTTGGTGACTCACAGGCAGAGGAAGAATTGATTCTTCAAATTCTATTCGGAGCAAGTTGAGTAAGAATGTGTTAAGGGGAAGGAAGGATCAAGCTGTATCATCAAGTAGCTGCTGTATTCTTCTTCCTAAATGTTGTTTCATCTACCTCCATCAGCAAAAAAAACAAACCATACAACCTCTCGTCCACAAAACCAAAACAAGACAAAAGTCCAAATGGAAACTTAAAATTCACACATACGGAAACTCAATAACTATAAATCTGTTAGAAATATTTACTAATAAATATATGATTCTGTGCCCAGGGAGAACTGGATAACTGTGGAGAATGAGTTAATGAGATAATTTTATGATCTGTTGATACTTTTATCTTAAGCTATTTCTTCATGGTTGACCATACAGACCAGTCAAAAAGTGAGGTTACTGGGTGACCGAAGACACATTGCAATTTCATATTGACAAGTGACATTTGCCTAACTTAAGTCATTCAGTGTATTTAATTTTTTTTTTTCCTGTGTATGTTAAAACTCACCCATTTGAAATGGACTGGATCTGGAACTTGCTTCCTAGTGATTCTTTTTACACATCTTGTGCTTCGAAGGGAAGGCTTTGATTCACCCATTTTTTTTTGTGTAAAGACTTCGTGTCTGAAGTCTTGGCAAGACAAGTTCCCTATGTGCGGAATACGTGTTTGGACAGAAAGAAAACATTGAAAACTAAATCTGTGTCTGCATTTTTGGGCTTTCAGCAATGAATGAACTGAGGAATGAAGGGATTGTCTGGAGAGGCACTGAGGAAAGCTGATTTGAATTTTGTTTGAATGTGAATTTAACAGCACAAGATCCACTGTGTGGAAATATTTTAAATGTACACACAATGAAAATTTAGTTATGATGCCTGAACAAATTAAAGCCTATGAGCTGAGCATTCTGTTGAGCTCTCCCAGTTGCAAAGTAAAGTCCTTTTGAGAAACTTAGACAGCATGCTTCAAGTGCAGAGTGCTACCTTCTGGAAAAGCAGAAAGAACTACACGATCATAATTTTTGCAGATGACTTTAAGACTGACTCCATTTAGACACATTTCTTTTTAGGACTTGACCTGCAGTGCATTAGGTTCCCTTTGGTTCAAGAAAAATAAAAAGTCAATTAGCTTAGTATATGAAGTGCCAGTCATGAGCCCCACGTGGAGGACTGACCCCCAATGACTGTGGGAGCTAGTCTTCTGTTCAACTTGGGGGTCACTAAATGAAAAGATGACTTTTTACTTTGGAGTCCCTTTGATTTCACATTGCAGGCTGAAACAGTTCTCGGGATATTCAGTATTATTTTAGTCTGTTGGTGTTTGTTGGGATTTTTAAAAAATTTATTTTCAATGCTTTTATTAAGCCAATTAAGGCAGGAAAAAGTTTGATTCAAAATGAGATCCCTGGCAGCTGCCAAGGAGGCAGAACCCAAAGCTGCGAGGACTTTGCAGGCAGTTTGCAGAACAAGCTGTCCCAGGAACACGATAAATAATCTTGGACAATATTCGGAAAGTCTCTCTTCTATCAGGATGGTGGTAGTAGTTCAGTGGATTTCTTTGTTTCCAAATAGCTACTGGAATAAGACAAGATCT
The DNA here is from genome assembly GCA_011801015.1 of Ardeotis arabs. NCBI lineage: Eukaryota > Metazoa > Chordata > Aves > Otidiformes > Otididae > Ardeotis > Ardeotis arabs. The sequence goes on from JAAGAY010020952.1 coordinate 24,370, forward strand.
CATTTACCATCAGAAGCTGGTAAACTCTGCAGTGAAACAGATGTTTATGGAAATTGTTGTCTTAATGTTCCTTTTCTAACATGCCTTGTTACTTCAGTTAAGTTAGAAATGACTTGAACTTGGAGAGAGCTGTCTGGATGTATGCTAGCCTTGCAAACTCAGAGCGTACATATGACTGGTTACAGATGGGAGATCAAGGAGCTGAGTAAAACGATTCTTCTGTGAGATGAGAATCAGAATTCTGCAGCACTTGTCTGAGAGGTGGAGGCTGGCAAATTGTGGTGAGATGGCTAGCACCACAATAGCTACAGAAACATTTTATAGCTGTACATGTGCTTTGAAAAGAGGCTCTGGGAGCTGAAGATTCCTGGTGTAGTGTGAGGGAGAATAAGTAAACCCTTATTAAGATTTATGTATATCATCACCTTCAACTTGTTCAGTTGCAATCTTGAACAGAATCCTTAGGATATTCATGGTCTATACTTTTGTGGTCAGGCTGCTTGTTTCCTTAACTCTGAGCTGGCAAAATTCTCTAGCAAAAAGAGATGTACCCCAGAGACATTTTGGAAAAGTAGCATTTCATTTAGCTGAGAGGAAACAATTTCTTGAAATAAATGCCATGCAAGGCTTTGAGTCCAAGGTCACTGACCAGAAAAGAGTTCTTGTAGAACAGAAATAGCTAGCTGGAAACCCGGAAATGAAACCTCCTCTGCAAATCTATTTCTTCTGATCCCTGGAAATACCTGGACACTGGCTGTGCAGCACACAGCCTAAAACCAGTGTGCTTTGCCCAGGACAGGAGGACTGGTGGGAAATGTGCGCAGACTGGTTGGCCAGTTACCTAGAGGGCTGCTTCTTTTTTTGCCTGCTGCCCTAATTTTTCTTTCACTCAGCATGCACTGAGCAAGTGGCTTGGTGCTGCGCATTTTGTGAAGCCTTGTTCTGGGCTTTTGGGCGAGGACACTGTGAGAAGATGCGTGTAGGCTAGAGCTACTGGCTGGGAAGCACAGCTACCTCTCTGTTATCTGTAGGGCAATTTCTCCATGTTGCAGATGGACAAAAATGGATTCATAGATGCAAGAGCTAATTTGATGCGAGGTCAGCTCTTGCCCTTATGAAAATGTTACCTGAAGTACAGCACCACACAGGTAGCTGTGCTGTTGTCAAAGGCAGCTCACCAGGGCAGCTGCTTTAGGGCAATACCCTGAACTCAGCTTGACTCCAGGTAGGACCACCAAAATGTTGCCATGCCGTGTTTCTCTGTGATCCTTGTTAGGGCAGGGTTGTTAGGGCAGGTCAAAATGTTGCCTCCACACTGGGGGTACTGGAGAAAATCTTGTCACAGGACTCACATGCTGCAGGACGTGGCAGCTGAAGCAGTTCCAGAGGAACCTGCTTGGATCTTCTAGGTTTGGATGTGAGTGAAATACAAAATATTCTGCTGGTCAGGAGGTCTATATGCTTGGGAGAGCCTGTCCTCTGCCTAATGTGTCCTATAGTATGTCTGCTTTCTGCTCTTTTCCTCCTGTTTTTCGTTTACTGCAGACTCAATGACTGTTATTCTGGCTCCCAAGCAGAGAGAAAGAAAGAAAGAGAGAAAATTATGTCCAGTGGTGAAAATGTTGCCTTCCCTGTTGTAAAGCAGCAGAATAGGCAGGAAGCTGAAGGCTGTTGATCAGAGTTGAAAGAATCCATACAGTTCAGAGATTTGGGAAAGCAGAGCAGTAAATCAACTGACTTTGCACATTAAATGTTAGAATGGGACGCTGGGATCAAGACTCACTGTGTATGTGACAGTGGGGAAAAGAACCTCTCAAGATCTCTCAGGTTGGAAGAAATCTTGGCAAGCCTGTAGTCCAATCTCCTGCTCACAGCTGGACCAGCTGCGAGATGGGACCAAGTTGCACTGGGCTTGATCCTGTTATGTCTTGAAAACCTCTGAGGCCGGAGGCAGCACAGCCTCTCTGGGCTCTGTTCCGGTGCCCCTCTGACCTTGGTGGGGTGAAAAAAACTTCTCTTTATATGCAATCTGAACCTCTCTTGTATCAATTTATGTCTATTGTCTCTTGTCCACCCGCCATGCAGTTCTGTGAAAAGCCTGACTTCGTCTTTGGTTTGCCAGTAGCCTGTGGCTTCTTTTAATATAGGTCAGCCTTCAGTCTTTATTAGGAAATTGTAACTTTGTGATGTAACTTTGTGATCAATTAATGTAAATAAAAATGAATAAAAATTAATATGAACTGGGAATTAGTGACAGGGATAGCATAGTGATGTATTGATTACATTATGCAATATAACATCAGTGAGCATAGCTGTATTGAGCAAGCTAGCATGTAGACACTAATTAAGAGGGAAAAAATCTTTATTTACTTTTGAGTGTATTATTTGGAACAACTTACACCTCTCAATAAAAGAAACAACCATCCCCTTACCTCTGAGGCAATTGAACTTAGTACTTGAAATTGTGTTGCAAGCCTCCAAATATCATCAAGGTAGCTGATCTGTTCTTAGGAGTGCCGGAGCATCTGTCCTCCAGGGAGATATGTAACCTTTGGATGTCAGAATTTTAGATACTCGTGATTTAGATAATCAGGGTTTGTCTCTGTATCCAGAGGGTTTTATTCATTCCTGTGGAGAGCTGAAGGATTAGCAAGGCATTAGCTTCCTGAAATAAACAGAGAACCCATCTCTGTTATTCTAGTTTTTGTTTCCAATTTGATGAAGCAAAATGTTATGTGTGTTTATTTTATTCTTTCATAGATAAAATAATAGCTTGTGTAAACAATACAGACTCACTATTTGAACTTTTATATGACTGATCTGATTAAGGGCTTTGTCTTCTGATATTTGATCAACTTATAAAATATATCTGTGGTCACTAATCTTTATTTTAGAAGAGATGACCACTGTAGAAAGCTTGACTATCCTTATCCTCTTGGAGATGCACAGGGATAAGATGAGAGGCACTGGACACAAGCAGCAACAAGGTAAATTACAACTAGGATAAAAATTTACACTGTGAAGATAGTCAAATGCTGGAGTTGGTTTCTCAGAGAAGTAATGGGATTTCCACCCTTGGAGATGCTCAGAACTCACCTTGTCCTCTGAGCAACCTGATCTAAGCTGACCCTCTGCTGAGCAAAGGTTAGGCCCTGTGACCTTCATAGATGCCTTCCAGCCTGTATAATTCTGTACTTACATGTAAACAGGGTCCAGTATTTCTATAATAGGAATTACAGTGCTGTAAAATTAAGACTCAATTACTTAGTTTAAAAACCTCTATGTAAAAAGGTAATGTTTTTTATCAAGCAGTTTAATTAATGAAATTTTACGTCACAGGTGACCTGCAAGTCATTTCAGCATATCTGTGTAGGGAACATCTTGAACAGATTGTGATTTATTGCTACAAGAAGCACATTTCTTTGCTGTTAAGAGCAGAAGACTGTTTATGGATGATTGTGGATTAATGCATCCTTGGCAAAGGCTTTTGTAAATTGAGAATTGAGTACAGTAGATAAGAATATTCTGAAGACACCTTGAAATAAATTTTACTAATCTATTTAAATGTACATGGTTTTGATGGTTCGTTTGGAGGGGGAATTAGCATTTATTTCCATTTGGAGCATCAACTTATAATAGTAGATATTATCAAAGCATGCAAATTTAATTAGGAAGTAATTAAAGAGTGAAGTAACATCAAGAGTGTGTGACAATTTTCTTGTTCCTTTTTCAGTCTAATTTTGGCCTTGGCTTAACATAAATGTGCAGTTTATAGAGCACTTCATCTTCTTTCTAGCGGCGTAGAAAGCAGGGATTTCGTTAAGTCTTCCTGGCTCTTCCAAATGGCTGCGGTAACAGTGAAGCAAGACTTGGGCTGTCCAACAGAGCTTGCCTACAGTAAATAAGACTGGAATTATTTCCTTAACTTTTTATTGTTTTGCTTTAAAAAAAAAAAGCTTGAGTCGTTGGTGATAAACTTCCTTGATTTTAAATTCTACCCAGTGCCAAATTGTTGAAGTTCTTTTTTACTGTTCTGTCTCTCTGTGTTTAGGATGCTTCTGGAGACGTGAATGCAGCTGCAGCTTGAACAGTTTCTTTAGGGTGATGTCTCCTTTTACTGTACCTGGTTGGCATTTGCATATATATGTAGAGAAGAATCTGACTGAAATGCAACCTATCAAAAACTAGAATTTTTCAGGTAAGAAGGGACTATTGTCTGAAAGGCATAGGAGTGCATGGTACCCGAGATATAGACTGTCAATGGTTCTGTAGTTTGATTGCTTTTAGCTCTTGGATGACTTCAGTGGAAAGGAGCAACATTTAAGAGTTCTAGGGAGTAAGGTAGTTGTAATGATCTGTCATTGTGATTGTGAAGGCATCTACGTTATGAGGGTTGGGACTTGGCACGTTGTCTCAAAGTAGGATATTTTCCTTTCCTTTTTTTCTTTTTTTTTTTTTTTTTCCTCTCCTCTCTAAACATGAGTCGTTGTGGGAATACAACCTAAAACATTCACATTGTTTTAGCCTGGTTATAATTGGGATTGCCTGCTCAAACAGCATGTCTGCCATTATGTGTGAGAAGTAGAGGTTTCATCTGGTTACAGTGCTTATCTGTTCTTACGTGCATTTCTGCAGCTTGGAGAGAGGACATTATCTGTGCAGAATTTTGTGCCCTGAATCATGCTTTCTTAAATAGTCATAAAGCAGAGACATTTGTAATTTTGATCACAATGTATAGGATCTTCCCCCCTCCACCTCCAGAAAGCTGTGTTTAAGTTGTGGTGGTGTTTCCTCCCTGCCCCTAACTGGTATAGTCTTCCTACTGTTGCTTGCTTTCCAAGCTGTGTTACAGTTGCTCTTGCGAACAGCGAGAACACCAAGTTACAGATAGTAATGTTCTGTTTTAAGTTGAAGATGCATGGAGTAAGAGTTGGTGAAAAATTTTTAAGCAGTCTGTGGTGATAAATGTTGGTAGACTTCAGTGTGTCATTTTTGCTGTTTTCTACTGTGAACCTCCGGGACTGATCTATGCGTGAAGGGTGTGCCTTAACGCATTTTCTTCTTCATCTTTCTTGAGCATGAGGAGGTTAAGAGTCTTCACATGGAAGTATGCATTCATGTGGAAGTATGACAAGAATGCCAATAGCTGGATTTAAAAACAGAAAGCAATAGAACCCAATGAGGGGAAACCTGTGAGGAGAAGAAAGTACCTGTGTTGCTGGAGTTGTTGAACTTACTGAAGAAAACAGATGCGGTAGCTTTACTTGTCCCTGCATTTGGGTTTGCAATGCTAGAGCTTGGTTTAGCAGATGTAGCAAATAAGAAACAGTAAAGAAAGAGGGCTTTAGAGGGAGCTAGACACTGAAGTGCTCTACCTCAGGTTTGTCTGGGTTTTTGGTGGGCTTTTAAGATCTTGTCTTTGTCAGAGGGAAACATCTGTCTCTTTCAACCTGATGTACTGTTAAAATAGCTGGAGGTATTTAAACAAGATATTGCCCATATTTGTATTCCTTCTCTCAAATTCTATGTACAGTAGAAATATATTGTTATCTAACTTATTTCTCATCATTTTAGACTGTGTGAATCCAGATATCAACTCCTGCTGGTATATGGTTCTGACATCTTGTCTCATTTGGCTAAAGATGGACTTTATCTTCATGTCTCTTGTAGTGCATCTGAAAGTGCACCAGTGATCCAGAGAATGCGTGCTAAGCACACATCTCTACTAGAAGAGGCAGAATTTGGACTTGAGTCATGTAATTTTTGTGATCCCTTTGATTTCTTTCAGTTAGAAGCAAGATTTTTTTCTCTCTTGGACATGGAGTTAGTACTAGCACTTAATTACTGTAATTCCTAGCAACAACTGTTTTGAGCTTCAACATCAATGCCTTATTCAGCTCCCACTGATGTGTGTTTTGTTTGTCATATCTTCCTCAAGTTCTCTCAGATATAAGATGTAGGTGAGTTTTCTAACTTTGCAAGACATAGAAACAGGTAGGAAAATATGTGGTTAGGTCTGAATAGGTTTATGTTGAATACCCGTGATGTGTAGCAGAGAAGAAACCTGATGCTATTTTAAGGTTTGCTTCTTTTTTTTTTTTAAATATTCTGATGGCACCAGTATTCTATGTGTAAATGTGATAAACACAGTTTATCCACAGAGGAATACTTGCAAAATATTTTAAATGAGGAGAACACAGCTAAGTTGGAAATCTGCATAGCATTTGTATTTCTTTTTCAGAAATGAGACATAAAAAGCAGATTTTATGGTGTTACTTTATCAATTTGCTTCTTTACAGTAACCAAGTGGTTTGTGATTGCTGAGATATATTCAGCACTTTTTGTGGAATGTCTAGTGAGGGTAGCAATCAAATTCTGTTTGAGTTGTTGAACTCTAGAAACAGTGCCTAGAAGTGCTGAGGTACTCAGTCGAAATAAAAATAGAGACCTAACTAAAACTCCTGATAGAATACCTAGTGGGATGCAGGAGTGCAAATGCTTTATGTTACAACGAGAAAATTATTTGAATGACAAGGACAGAGAAGTAATGGCAGCTGAGAGATATATGTATGATTTGAATAATTTATTATTAGAAATTGATTTAAACTTATCAGCATCAGTGCTGAAGAAGAATGTTTGGATAAGCAGTAGTCGAAGTTCAGCTGACTATATCCTTTATCTTAACAAAAAGATGTTTATACTAAAAAGTGCATTTATTATAAAATATATGCTGACTCAATGTATTATGCAGTTAAATAAACCAAAAGCTTTTATTTATGTGATGGAAAAATATTTTTTATAATCTTATGTAATTATATGAACTACTTCAAGATATGCCTGTAGATTGGGACTTGTCTGAAAAAGAAAATGTCTGTTAAACTTGATGGTAACTGTTGTGAAGTGTCACTTATGTTTTTATTGGCCATGCTCAAGCTGGCCACCCTAATATTATGTTTTGAAAAATAGTTGCAAGTGACGTGTTCTTAATCATCGAACCAAAGAAAGGCCTTCAGTGCAGCAGGGAGCTTTATGTAAGCCATGGGTGGGGGTGTTTTTGGTGACTGAAACTTGTTTTCTGAATGACACTTGATTTCTGGAAAATAATAGATGTGGCTGCTCCCAGAGTTCAGTGGTGGGTCATGAAAATGAAGTGACTAAGAGCTGGGAGCCAGCGGTGTGGCTTCTCAGTTGTGCTGGCGTCTGCTGAATCACATGCCGCTTGTGTGTTCATCAGTGCAGATGTATTCAGGTGGATGAGAAATCATGAAAGTATTTGTTTTGCACAGCAAGTGGAAACATGACAACTCTTTGTTATAATTGTTACTTGTCATTTACTTTTTCATGAGGTAATCACCAGTTGATGTGCTTTTGAAATGGTCATTAGAAGACACCTAATATGAAATGGGTACTTTGGTTCTTCGCTATACTTCTCTTCCATTGAGGGTTTCAGCAGCCTCTGAATAGTGTGGGATCTGCAAATGGGAGAGCGAGGTGCCACATGTCTTCTTGCTGTGTGTCTGGAAGGATGCAATCTAATTCAGGATGGACTTACGTTCCTTTGTGTGCCCTTTCAGTGGGAAAAAATGGGTAAGGAAGCCTGTAGGCAGCACAGCCATGGAGTCCCTTATGTGCCTGCATGCCACTGGCAGGTCCGTTGTCCCTGTGGACAGTCGGGAACCTAGTTCAGATGGAGAGAGGATGGATGCCCTAAGAAATTTTATAGGAAAGGTGAATTTGAGTCTTGATTGTTTGGAAAACATAGATCCTTTCCTCAAGCACAAAGAGGCTTGGGATGCTTCTGAGCCTTCATTAGGCTGGGAAATGCGAGGAGACTGGTGTCACTTGAGATGTCTCAGGTGCTTCTGGAGTTTTGCTGTTTGTGACCTGTGGGTTCAAAACTAAGCTATTCTGTTACTTAGTTTAGTTATATTTCTTTGGAGGATGCCAGTCTTTCGGGGTATTCAAGGTTGAAAACTTTTTCCTTTTTCTCATTGCTGTGGTGTAAGTGTGGTGTGCTGTTGGCTTTGCAGCCACTTTTGGTAACTCAGCAGATGACCACAGGGAGAATTTAAGCTTGGGCAATACTAAAGATTGGTTGATGTAAGTAAAGCAGGAGTGGTTTATTTTTGGCGCCAAGGAAGGCATTTAGTTCTTGTTAACTATGTTTAAACAGCACCTCCTGTCCCCTTGTGTTAATTGGGTTTGAAACTGCCAGTCAAAACAACTTATTTTGTGCAGATGCTTTTGATGAAGTATTTCTCAAGGCACTATGACCCTAACAAAATTAAAATATGGAAGCAGGATAAATGTAAGGGAATCAAGACTTGGAGATAAGGCGTTCTAAGTGTACTGTGGCAATATAGATAAACTAGATGGTTCAGTCCCAAAAGACCTGGTTGGAGTCAGTTCCTTGGTGGGTGCTCCCACAACATCCATTCTTTTTGCTGCACCTAATTTCTGTTAGACCAAGTAAGTAAACATATATGAAAGAGAATTGCAAGTTATCTTCAGGGTTTCACTTCTTAATGGTGTTTGTTACAATTTTAGCTGGAGAAGATGCTGATACTACCCTTTGATTTCTACTCAAGGAAGTTTGGGGCTTTTCAGCACTTGTACTCTTAACTGGTCATTTGAGCTTTGCAAATACAATAAGTGTTAATTCAGCTTGGCTTAATCGCAGTATGATCTGATTTGGAGCCTATTCCTGAGACTTCCATTGTCTGTATTTAAAAATAAAAACCTGCCATTTTGAACCTGAGAGGTTGTTGGTGATAGAGTAAAGCTCTTAGTAGTGTGAAATGCAATTGAAGGTAGCAGAAACTACAATTCCCTATTTGTATTGAGGTTTACTGCCAGACTAGTCCCTGTAACTGTTCCTATGACAAAAGGACCATTTGTTTATCCTCTTAGTTTAAATATTTACTTCCCTCTGTAGAGATAAAAATAAAATTGGTCACTACTTCTTGCATTTCTGAGTTTCCCAGTCCAATTTCTACTGTTTCACACGCTGTGCGCACACCCAGTATTTGGTACCGACTGCTGACTCCTTATTTTTTTCTCACAAACAATTGCATGACAATGAGATGAAAGTGAGGGGAGACCAGACAGGTAAAAGCGGAGGATGAAGGCTTTTCATGGGCACATCATATTGAATGAAACAAGGATGCTGTGGGTTGGTTCTCTGGGCTTCATGATTCTGCGTGGCAGCATGGGCCTCTGGTATGTTACCAAGGCCTGATATGAACCTGGACTTCTAGCAAAGAAGCATCTAAGATGCTGCATAAATCATGGGCATAGATGCAGCGACACACGTGAGACTGGATTCTCGGATATCTGCTGGTCTGAGTTTTAGTTTATTTTAGTTATGATGACTACTGAAGGTGGGTTGCTGGAGGTAGTCTCCTGAGAAGATAATTGTAAGCAGATGCCCTATGGCCTGTGGGTAGGAGAGATGGGTGAGTTGAAGTAGTGAAGGTGCTATTGAGAATGCTAGTGGGATAAGTGCATGAAGTGCCTGAGTAGATGGATCCCTCTGGAAATTGAACTTGTTAGTCCATTGTCCTGTGTCCTGGGGGGTGTTGGTATATTTTTCTAGTTTGTTGCTCAGATACCTTTACCAATTTCCTGGATTAAAATAGGAGTATTCTTTCTAAAAGCAAACTTCACTCAGCAAGCAAGGGCCCTTAGTCTTATGACAAAATCAACACAGTTTAAAAACTCCTGAGAGTCTCTAATGACGTACTTTGTTAATTGACCTCCCTAGCCTGTCCTAGGAGTAACAGAAGGTTTTATGGTCATGGAGGATGAAGTTAGAAGAGAACTTCTTGCTTTAGCTGTTAATGGTGAACTCTTGCACTTGCCAGCAAGTTACTTCAAGTTTTTAGTGCATACAACAATATAACAAAATGTTTTATTGTTATTAAGTGCTGCAACATCTCTGTGAGCAAGTGTTGCATTAGTGCCATCTCTCTCACAAAGCCTTTCTAAGGTACCTGATACTGTGCTGCTTTTTTTGACCTGTGTCAATTTCTCCCCCAAAAATCTTCCCTTTTAATGTATGAAATAATAAAACAACAAATGATGTGAATAGTATCATAAAGTTTTCCCAGTTGCTTTAGGTATGCCTGTATTGTGTAGTGCGCCGTAGTGTAGGAACACCTGAACTGCTAGTGCTGAATGGGGCTGACTAGGAATCGGAGGCAAAATAACGGTCTGGCATCTCATGGCTAACTAACCAGGGTGCAGCATTTCACCGAGGTATGTAGTTGTTTGCCAGATCCAACGGTGAATAGTGCTGGTTTTGCTGCCTCTGCTGCCAGCATTGGGTTAGCTGGGTAATCTCGTGATGGATTCATGGAGTCACGCTGAAGTGAGCTCAGACTTGATGCCCCTTGTTGGCTTGTGTGTGTCCACTTGCAAATTCTAAGATTAACATTTTATAACTCTGAAAACAGATGCAGAAAAATTAGGGGAGAGGCTAGGGAAAGCTAGGCACATTCAGTAGCTTCGCAGTTGCTAAGCTGGGTTGGGGTCAACACAGCATAGTTCTTATTCCCCTACTGTAATGATGAGAAATCACTTAGTTCCTTCAGAGGGATGCTCTTGCTGATCACAGGCTGTCAGTGCATTAATTACTGGGCTTGCACTTTATAGTAACTCTTCTAGCAGTTCATGTGCTCTCAGTGAGTATCATTTAATTGGGAAGATAATGCTTGTTTAAGCTTAATGCTTTGTGTCAATTTCTAGTTTGTTACTAGCTATTTAAAAGATTTCTTAGCTTTGTGAAAGTTTAGTTGTCATAGGAGTGACTACTCTTCCATTTCAAAACGGCAAAGCTCTGTGATTTTATTGTCACATTTATATTCTAACCTTTTTTCCCTTTTACTTTATCTAGTGAAAGAACAGCTTTGATGTTGGAAGAGAAACCTCGGAAAGGAATGGGTCTTGTTCTCTTGAAGCTGTTTGCCCTGATCCCAGGAATGCTGTAGAGGTTAGTGATGTGGATGCTTAAGAGCTTTTTGTAAGATTGCCTTTTGATTTGTCATTGGCACACTGTTCCATAAATTCTGTGTGAAGCAGTTCATTTGCCTGTCACAGAAAGAGAGTTAATTCAGGCTCTGTCAGAACACAGTCAGTTTAAAATTGCTCTTCCCAAACAAAATTTAGGGTTTTGTTTATCTGTGTAGATGCTGTAGAAATACATAGCTGAGTGGTCGCAGGAAATTGTGTGGTGCAGTGCATGCTCAGAGTCAAGCTGTGTTAATTGATAGGTTTAAAAAAAATATTAGAATGATCATAATACATGAGATCATAATAGATTATTATTTTTTGAGTTTAAGTCTCTCATTTTTACTTTGAGAGGATAATATTCCTGCTCTTCAGTAGAATGACAGGCTTGGAGAAGTCCATTCTATATACACACAAAGGTAATGTTACCTCTGCTTTTGCCTCAAGTGACTTGTATTTCCATTTTGTATCCTAGTTTCTTTGGATTATATAAAAGCTGGGTTGACTGCTTGCTCTGAGCAATATAGCTCCCAATAGCTATATAGTCCTGCTACAAATATTATGGCCTAGAAGAGGCTTCCTCTTGCAAGTAGAATATTCAATCAAATTTACTTTCACATTTTTTGTAAAGCTAAAGAGGATTAAGTGGATTTTTCACCCGATGGATTTCTTCTTAACTAGTGAAGTTAAAAAAGCTCATGTAACTATTAAATTCGGTAGTGCTTTGTTTTGCTGATGAAAAATGAATGTAGCAAGTAAAATTTGATGAAGCTGGAGGCAGAGGAGGAAAGGTAGACATGTTGAAGAGCTCCTAAGCAAAGAAATTAATTTCCATTTTCGGAGGAGCAATTGAGTTAAAATTTATTAAACTTGTCTGGTTACTGAAAGGATTTAGAACCTTTCTTATCTTACTTTAAAAGCATAGATGTGTGTGGTGTGATTACTGAAGAGTAATGTCCAAGCTTTGCTAGGACATCCTTTAACGTATAGACCCTTTTGGAGCAAAAAGAAAAAAAACGCAGTAGAAAAAATGCTGCAACATGTCACAGATACAGAAAGCGAAGAGGTGACCCAATGGAAAAAGACCCATTAGTACACAAAAATGCTAGTTGGCATCTCTCTTTGAGGTGTGTAGATCTTAACAACTGTTCTTGTAAGTGGTGTCTATTCTTATGGAGAGCTTTAGTTATTCATATGTTCTCATCATCTTTATCTTATCTGGTATAAAACTGAGAGTTGTAAAATGTTCAAGGGGAGGTATCACTTCTAATTTAACAAAACACACAGAAAGATAAAAACCCCAAAACACATCCTTCAGTATGAAATCCTGCATTCCGACATCAGTGCTTTCATTCTAGGTCTGTGCCACTTCTTTAGTCTCCAACATTGTATTCATTAACAAAAAAAAAAAATCTGTCCACAAGGGGGTCTGATAGAAATATGCCCTTTTTTACTGTAATAAAAAATACCTTGTTCTCTTCAGCCTATTGTGTTGAGATTATATATATTTTTTTAATATATTCTGCTTTATGGAAAATAAAAAAAAGATGAAAGGCTCATCTCCTCTCTTGTTAGTGTCCATCTTGACTTAGTAAAAGCAGTTAGTTTCAAGCAGACTGTTGAATGCAGACTGTTTTGTGAATCTGTGAAGACTGTCTTATTAGTATCACGATCTGCTGTTCAGATACTTACGTAGGAAATACATCCTTGGCACTTCATGCATCCTGTTCTTCCAGTTCCAAGGACATGCAAGAACTAGCAGAGCTTATTAGCTTGGGTTTAGAACATGAATTTGTCAGGGAGAAAATTATATCAAGTTGATTAGTTTGCTTTCTTGATGGATTGAATTACTGCATAAGGGACAGGAGTGATACAACTTGAAATATATAAGCTTTCGAAGGATATTCTTTTGAACGTAATGCATATAGTGATTTTTATTTTTTTTAATGGGCTCTTCCCTAAATCACCATACGACAGGAGCAAAATTTATTTTAAATGGTTCAGTGGAGCAGGTAACAGGGATTTTGAATCACCTGGAAGGGCATTTGAAGTAGGCTTCCTTACTAGCTTGCTGTACCTGGATTTGACAAGAATGGCACCTGTGATTTGGATGATGGAGCAGAGTCTACTTACAAAATGTGCGTATGATATCAGTTTGGGAGTAGATGGTACGGACACCACAAAGGGTTTATATTAAGGTGTTTGCCTTTGTAATTGGAGTCAGCTAAGTGTCTGTGTGTGTGTGTGTTTGACCTGAGTCACCCAATGTTTATTTGTTATACTGCAGTAACTCAGTTAGTGTATATAATCTAAGTATATTGCGCTTGCTGAGTCGGATGGCCTCTTCCAACACTGTCTTTTGTTTGTGGTACTTTTCCATCCTTTAGTAAAATTACAGCACTGAAACCTGGTACTTGAATGGAAGTAGTTGTTACCTTATAAAAACATGTATCTGGATTTGAGGTCTTGGTACACTGCTGAGTTACACATTTGGAAGGTTAGCAACGCTCTTGGAAAGTTGCAGGATTTTTCTGTTGTGCCGGCGGGGAGCAGCAGGTTAGGCACTGTGGAGTAGGCAGCTGCTCTTGCAGGCTTCCGGCAGTGCCACCTCCCTGCCTTTCCACCGATGGCATAGCAAAAGATCCAGTCAGGCAGCTTACACCAGGGCTGCCTCCCTCTGGTCTCCATAAAGCAACTAAAGCAGCTCGTCTGGACTCTGAAAGCAGGCTGCTCCTGCAGCCACTCTTCGCTTTTTGAATTTCTGTGTGCGCAGTCCAAAATATACGCTGCTGTCTGAGTGGCTGCTTGAGGTTCAGAAAAGATGGAGAGGCAGGGGACAGGGAGAAGCAGTGCTTGAGGTGTTCATGATGTGGATTATTGTTTGGCTTGTTGAAGATGTACATGAGGGAAAAATAACTTCTGTATCCTTTTTGCTAGGTTGCTGGAGGAGTTATCAGTGCTTCCCTCAGCACCTCAAGCTTTTTTTCTTGCACAGCCTTGCCCTAATGTTGGTTTATTTGTAGAAGTTCCTTTAGTCTGCCACAGAGAGAAAATATACAAGTAGGGAGGAGTGACCATATTTTTAAGAGCTTTTGTAGAATAAGATATGAAAAGTAGAAATAATTGTCGTCTGGGATGGTGTTAGAGAAGTCTGACATGCTGCTTTGTTTTAAGCCCCCTTGTGTGCCATACTTTTGCATACACAATGTACTTCCCATACTTGTCAGGTTATCATGAAAGATTAATTTGCTGGCTGCCTTAGAGGTAACCACGAATATTTCACACTGGGTCAATTTTTGTTAGCGATAGATTAATGCCTAAAACTTCCTTTGACCTGTTCCGATCTATTGGTGATGCCACAGTCTCTTATGGATGTGAAATGTAGTGAGAGAAAAAATTACCTCTGAGGTTAATTCTGTGGAGGTCCTGTGCTCTGGTTCTGTAATTCCTACTGCTGTTTTCCTGACTTCTTGGAGTGTGGGTCTTGGTTTTTGGTATCCTAGCAAATGTTTTTCTGGCAGAATTGCAAATTAAGTTGATAAGAGATACACCTTAGCAGCAGAGACCTGGTGCACCAGTGGTGTAACTGGAATAGCAAGAATGTTGTGAATGTTTCGTGCCCCATCTTATGTCCTAAATAAAGGGTATTGGAAGAGCTACTACCGATGAGTGATAGCCTGTGAAAAGCAAGCCTTAGGCAGTCCCTTGGAAAGACTCTAGGTCCCATGAATTGAAACAAACTGAAGGCACAGTAAACCTAGTTTTAGATATTTCTCTTCTTTGATTTTATCTTCAAAATGCTGCCTGGGAGAAATCTCAAAGGCATGTTTCTGTAGATGCAGGAATAACTGTTCAAAGTGCTGGAAGATTAAACTCTGATGTGCAGTGATTTTTAGAAGTGAAGAGATAAGAATGGAGAAGTGGGCTGCCATCTGGCTGTATTGCAGTGAGAGTTTGCTAGAAATACTGTTTACTCTTCAGTCTTGATAAAGGTCACTTTAAAAAAAAAAAAAAAAGACAAAAAGTCACACCTGTAATACCTGTATGAGAGAAGCGCTAGCAAGAAGCTACTATTCACTGCTTTGCTCAGGATGGTTCAGGATGGTTCAGGATGATGAAACTTTTTCCTGTGGTAGAGGTGGATATCTTACCACATCTTCTATTTTGTCTTCTAATATGGAAGCCTTGCACAAATACTTCCTCTAATAGGGAACGTACAGTTGCTGTGCAAGGCCCTGTACCTTACATTGAAGAGCATCTTTGCTCTAAGTTGACTTTATTGTTTCTGTGCAATTTGCCAGAGTTGAACTGGTCACTCTTGAATGATGTAATCCTTGAACTTGGTAACAAGAGTGAAGTCAGCACTGTGATTGTGCGGTTACTGTGCAGTGCGCAGGTTACACTCTCGTGCTGAAGACTGTTGTTATCTGGATGGGTTGTGGGAATGTGTGTGTATGGTTTTATGCATTTTATGAATAAACACCTTTACTTCAGGTACCTGAATATTGCTACACCTCTGAGCTCTCTGTAAATTACTCAGCTTTTAGAGCATCCTTTCTTTGTTCAAATAATAGCTATTCTCAAACAAGTTGGTGTAAAAAGCCCAAACACCTTCCTCTTTCTCTCACTCCTTGTTCCCAGATTGAGCAACCTGGAGTGGGTACTTGAGGGAACATCTGCAAATTCTGACAGAGAAGTAAAATCAAATTAAAGAAAGGAATGTATGGTAAAAAGGTAAAGGAATGTATGGACATATAAGAGAAGAAGCATTTGCTGTGGTATTATTGTTGCAATTAAATCCTTGCATTGAGTGTTTATTTACCTGATTTTTATGGTTTTTTGTCTGGCAACATATTGCTGGGTTTCACTCTGCTTATTGCATTTTGTTTGTCTTAAAGATAAACAAGAATAGTTATCGTCATTCTGTGCGCTGCTTACTGTCAAAGCTTAAAAGGGACACAAAACTAGAGAAAAGGGATAGTGTTGGAAAAGTCATGTCTTCTCACTTGTGGAGAGGGAGTTCTGTCCCCGAGCTCTTTGAATGCAGAAATGCACTCTGCAGGATGTCCAGGTGAGTCCTGACACTTTCACAGATGCACTGCAGAAGACAGGAGTTGTAGTAAATAACTAGAATAATTAGTAAGTAATTTCTGTAGCTGTAAATGACATTGTATTTGATACACAATTACTGTAATATTTCCTTTTTTTTTTTTTCCTTGTTGTTGATGATTGTTTTTTCCTCCAGTAAGGAAGGATATTTCCTTAGTATGTGTATTGTGTGTATGTGTAGATGAATCTGAGGGGAGAATGGGAATAAACTCCATTTCAGTAATTGTGCTTTTACTGTGTGGATGTTTGGGCTATTTTCTGGGATAAACTTAGTTAAAAAGCTGTGACCATTGTAGTCATTTGAGCATCCTTCTGTGGCACTGAGAGAATTTTTTCCAGGGAGCTGCAACTTCAATCAGTTTTCTGTAGCTTTGGTTATTACTGGAGAAAGGGGCTAGTACAGTGGTGAGACATAAGATTCGAATAACCGTAGTTATTGATAATGGATTTCCTTGGGGAATCCTACCACTTCTGAATAGTTACTGTTGTTGTTATTAAAACAAAACACCTAGTAGTGTTAATCTGAACCAGCTCTTCTATATTGCATGGTGCTGTGCATGAAAATAGCATTGCACGCTGGAATACTAAACACTGTTTAAAAAAAAATTTAAGAAAAAGCAGAAAGTTTAAAGCTAAAGTTAGGAAAACCCACATTGAATCTGATCTAGATTCTGGTAAGAACTCTCTTGTACTCCTTTTCTTTTTCCAGAATTGTAACTGAAATTTAAACAGATTTACTTTTCTATGAGATAAGAAAAAGCAGGAAAAATGTAATCTTACAAATTCATTTGTAAGCTGTGATACGTAATTCTTATTTGCAGTGACTGTTGCAGACCAGATGTCTTTTTACTTGAGCATGCAGTTCGTCTCATTCTGCTGCTTGTGTGATTTTGATGGATTTTTGTAAAGCGGCTGCATCAGTTACTGTGGTTGGGCATTATAAGGCAGGATGAGGAATCCTTTCCCTCCAGCTTCACAGTTCCTCCCCTTCCCGCATCCCCGTGCTCGTCGGGAGGGACCAGCTGCGCTCCACAATCAGAGCAGCCTGGGCACTGGTACAGCCGGCGCTGGGGGCTGGCAGCGCAAAGCTCGGGAGGGCCGCCTGACTGCCAGGAGGATGTTTACTCGCGATGGGCTGGCAGTGGCTTGTAGGCAGAGGAACTTGCCATCCCCTATTAGTAATATTTTACAAGGAGGGGATTTGAAAACTAAGATGCTTGCACTGAACTTTAAGAATTCAAGGTAAGATGAGAACTAAATGAATGCAAACTGCTTGTATTTCTTTGCATGACGCTTTTTCCTCCCTAGACTAACATTTAATTACATGACTTGCTTCTGTGAAGTTGTGCTTCTTGTTGTCAGACTCCTCTGGAGTTGTACTTGCTGTTATAAAGAGAAACTGAACTAAATGACAACCTGAGATTTAGTCAAAATATAGGGATATTTTGAATAATGTATGTAATGTAACTGTGTGTAATTTTTTGTGTTTATGATGTTGGCTGAACAGAAATAAGTGAAAAAATGGGTAGATTACATTTGTCATTCCACCAAAGGAAGAAAATAATTGATTTTAGTTTGTCACATGTGTAGCTTTCAAAATACAGGTAATATGAGCCTGTTTTCAAGTACGGTAAAGCAAGGTTGTTATCGACTTACATTTGCAAGAACATTGTACAATATAACAAAGCTGGAGGAGAACCCATCATACTAAAATAGTAATTTGCCTATCTCTGGGTGCTATAGGCTTTACTTTTTCTCTTTGAATAAAAGAAGCTCCCTTTGGGGGGATTTCTAGCTGTCCTGTTTAATCTTACAGTATACTGCATAAACTTCTGTTGAGAAAGCATTTATTCTTTGTGAAATAAAACTTTCGTTTTGGCAGTATTGCCAAGCAGGAGTAGAACATGGGTAGTGGAGAGGAAAACAGAAGTAGTTCTGAAAGTAGTTATGGCAAATAATACATACACCAACTGGCAATCAAAAGTAAGCTGAATAAGCATGGATTTTTGAAAAGGTTGCAGGAGGTTGTAGCGAGGTGAGTGTCGATCTCTTTCCTTTTGTCCTATCACTTGCTACTTGGGAAAATGTCCTGAAGTTACACCAGGAGAGGTTTAGATTGAATATTAGGAAAAATTTCTTCACTGAAAGGATTGTCAAGCATTGGAACAGGATGCTCAGGAAAGTGGTTGAGTCACCATCCCCTGGAGGTATCTAAAAGATGTGTTGATGTGGAGCTTAGGGACATGGCTTAGTGGTGGACTTGACAGTGTTAGGTTTACAGTTGAACTGGATGATCTTAAAGGTGTTTTCCAACCTACATGATGCTATGATTCTATGCTGTATGGTATGCAGAACTTTATTCCAGTGGAGCTCAGTGGATGTCTTTGAACTGTCCTAGCTTCAGTGTAGAGGAACTCCTTCTAAGAACAGTCAGTTCAAGAGTAGTCCAATGCTATTGTCCACGCTTCTCAGTTTCCTTATGGTGTTTCTGGAGGAGCCTTTGTCTGGGGATGTGCAGGAGGTGGTTAAGTTCAGCTGGTTCCTGTTGGATGCAAAGATGCAGTGGAATAATGCAGTAGTTGGAAAAGATCTGTTATTCTCTAAAAGGCAGTAGTGATGTGTATGCAAGTATTTCTACTGCTTTTCCATACGTCTGTGGCCTGAATTGCTAATTATAAGGTCTTGGGCTGTTTCGTTTTGTTTTGCACAGAAATAACTGTGAGCATGCAACTTAAAAGAGGTTGTGATCGTTCACCCTTATTTACATCTATTGCTTCGGAAATAAACAAACATTTGTACCCAGGGTTTAATGCTGATTTTGATGCTGATACGCTGCTGTTGTCCTCTTTCTGACTAGATGGTAGCAGAGAGAGGAATTTTATTACATCAGCCAAGCATGTGCTGGTAGGATCATTTTCTTGTTTTTCTTATCCAGAATGTTAGAAACAAGGGCAGCTCTATGGAGACAAATTTTACAGGTAGCAGTCTTCTACTTACTGCTCTTTCATATGTAAATTTCCTAAAGGCATGAGAAATATTCTTCTTTTGGATATATAAATGGC
Organism: Ardeotis arabs; assembly: GCA_011801015.1. Taxonomy (NCBI): domain Eukaryota; kingdom Metazoa; phylum Chordata; class Aves; order Otidiformes; family Otididae; genus Ardeotis; species Ardeotis arabs. The sequence goes on from JAAGAY010020952.1 coordinate 43,548, forward strand.
TCTTTTACATGGCTGGAAGAAGTTCATGCTTTAGATATGCTGTTGGGAAGAAAAAATGCTACCACCACCACAACAAATGGGGACCCACTTGGCATAATACCACGCTCCTTTTAAGGAAATCTGGTGGGTTTTTTTAGCTAAATATCAGAACCGTGCTTAGACTCACTATTGTCATCACTGAACGTGCTGTTTGGGGCTGCCGTGTTTAGTGCATGGCCTTACTGCTTGGATGTAACAGCCTGTCCCCTCTTCCAAGTTCATAGGTTTTCTTCCCCATCTCTACCAACTCCCAGTTATTTGGAAAGGCAAACAGACCAAAGTACTCTTCCCTGCATTCCTAATAATGACTCATTGTTTCGTTGTTGATTCTAGTAGAATAACTTTTCCATGCAAGAGATGCAAGAGCCACCCTCTGGAACAGTTTTTTTTTTCCCCATGCCTTTCTTGATGTCTGCGTACCAATCAAGCACACACTTATCTCTTCAGTTGCCAGATTATTTTGCTTGTTTGTTTATGTTTGTCATTTTGTGTATCCCCTTCACTTTTTTATCTTTTATCTTCCCCCCGCCCCTCCCCCCAAGATTTTTAGCAGCATTTCCTCTCCTGAATGGCATGATTTAGTCATTGCCATGCATTTCAGGTTGGCAAAGTAAAATTTCAGTTCTGCTCTATTCCCAACAGGCTGTAACTGGCATTCTGTTTGTTCAGTTAATGCAAATCAGTTTATTCAGACCTTTTGGAAACAAAGAAACCAATGAAAAACAGCATTCAAAGATGCTGAAGATATTTTACCACGGAACATAGCAAGAACTCGTTAATTAGAATTTGCTCCCCAAAAATATTGAGGAAGCAAACAGCCCATTCAGTTTTGATTTGGTTTTTTTAACCAGTTGTTACTTATCTTTATAGTATTCAGCAAACTTTTCCTGACACTTCATAGAATAGTTGGTTTTTAAGCTTTCAGTGTAATATTCTGATTATGAATAATCTACTGATTCCTCCATTTCAGATGATTTTACTGAGATGTTTCCATTTTTCCAGTGTATGTTCAAAACCAGAACAGTGTTTCAGTACTTGTTTTCCTCCAGTATGTTTTCTAGCTGTAGGTGTTAATAGCAGTATTGAGGTTTGCAGGGTAACTTGAGTTTGCTGTTCTATTGCCTTGCCAGCTAGCAGGTGTGAATGGGCATCATTACACCTGCAAGAGTGTCCAGTTACAAAGTTGCAGATTAACATGAATCTGGTAAATTTTAGTTTCCAAAAGTGATCTGCTGTGTTTAGGATATATGCAAACTGGGAACATGGACAACCAGAATTTCTGTTCTCTCAGTCTGAAACTTGTTATCTTACTATGCATAATTTTGCTATAAATTAGTGTTCCAAAAATACATATCAGTGGAGAAATTTCTCCTATTTTTGTCATTATCTTTTGTGTCTGTGCTCCAGCCAACTTGCACTTTCCTTCTGCCTGTCAGGATTTTTGCTTTGCACACATTTTTGTCTCCTCAGTTACCACTTTTCTCTGGTAAATAGTGTACTTTGCATTCCTTGAAGGAGAGGAGGAATTGTACACCCAGAAGTATTTCAGCCTTTGTTGCAGTCAGGGCTGGATTGCCAGTTTGAGACCACATCAGCACAGGTCAAAGGAGTGGAAAAAGTGCCATAGTGGTATGATTGCACAAGCATGAGCAAATAGTTTGTCAGAGCCTGAATGTCTATGAACAAACCACCTGAACGTGCTAATGCAGGTGTCCTTTCTAACGTAATAGCTATATAGAGCCACTACTTTAATCTTTACTGTAACCAATGATTAGGGTTATTGAAACACAGTAAGATATTTTTTCCTCCCCCTTTTTCCCTGGAGCGACCATTCCACATCTGATAAAGCCAAAAGACTTCTTTTACATGAGTTTTGCAATGGCAATATGTTTGACCCTGCACAAATTATTTAAAACCTTCTTCTGGCATAAATGTTACCTTTTTTTTTTTTTTTTCCCCAGCCTAAGGAGATGCCATGGAGCAAACAGTTTGAGCTATGAAAGTTCAGACTTCCTTCATGGCTAGCAAATCCAAACTGATTTTTCGAGATCAGATCTGTGTTTATATGATGATGAGGTGATTAAAGACCTTGTATTTAAATTCATAGATAAAGCTGTGTAGAACCCAGCAGTTAAATGTGGATTTCAGGTAGCCTTAGGGGTGGACTGTGTTTCTTGGTCTTGTTTTGTGAAGAGATAAAGGACTGTCTATACTGTTACAGGTACCTCAAAGATGAGGCTTTATGCACCTCTTAGTTGGACATTGATGCAATATTTGTTACATATTATTTGGCTTGCAAAATGTTAAAATTACTTGTGAAATTTCCCTGACCTTTTTCAAAAGTCGCTTTTAAACAAGTAGTGGATGTATCTGTTCAAGTGCTTACAAAAGCAGAATTACCTTCTGGTTCTCAGGGTGGTATGTGGTAGTTCAAGACAAAATGAGAATTCGTCTTTCTTTTTAGTTGAAAAAGATGTAGAGTGAAAAATGTAAAGTCAGAAATCTTAGTGAACATGTGTAGTCAGTCTAAACAGGCTATATTTGAACTTTGTCGGCATTTGCAATTCTTTAGCTTAATTATCAATTTTGTTCCTGAGCTGAAAAATGGGAGTCCTTAAGTCTCGTTAAAGGCTTGCTTAAAGAAAAGCAGTACTGAGAATTGTATTTGTGCTGGTGACAGATACTAATGTGTGCTAAATAAAGATGTAGGAAGCAATTTTACCAGCATCCAGCCAAAAATCACATTCTAGATGCTCTGTGGACAGTTTTGCTCCTGCTAGGAGAAGGTGGAACATGTGCTTGCTTCCTCTTGCTCTATCTCTTCTTTGCTCTCTGTGAAACTGACTTGTAGCTCCTTTCTGTTTGATAAAGCCAGGAGTTTTGAGCACCATCCCTAAAGATCTCTGAACAATTATTTTAATCATGTCTTTTACCTCCACATGTGCATCAGTAGTCCTTCATGCTAGATAACTGTTGTTCAGTGCTATTGCAGTAAAAAATAAAGTTGAAGTAGGCTCTTCAGTCGCAAGGGCATAATGGATGGTGGGTCTTCACTTGAGATCTTAGTTGTCTGTGCTTTTCATATACAGAAATAGAAGCAAAGAAAATTGATGTAACTTGAACTGTGGTTTGGAGAAGTACTACATATTGTTTTCAGCAGTGATAGGGCTTTATGTTTCAGAGGTGGTGGAAGAAATGTCTGTAGCTTGGAAATACTTTATTAGAGTACTGGAAGTAATTTTGGGAAATAAGATTTTGTAGTTATTAATTAAAAGAATCAGAAAATGCAGTGATAGAGTTATCTTCTGGACATCAGCTATCCACTTGTAAGTCAGGAATAAAAATAGATTATATGCCAAAGTAAAAACCAGTCCTTTATTTTCTTATTTGAACAAAATGAAGTGCAAGAAAGCTTGATAGAACTGAAGTTAATTTTCATTTACATGAATACTAAATAAGAAATACATGCATTATTATTCTTTAGTGAGACAGCTTTCCTCCATCCCTGCACCATAGGTCAAACGTATCACTGTTATTTAATTGTTGTTGTTCTTTTTCACTGGATATAAAACATTAACCTTCAAGAGGGTACAAACCACAGGAAATCTACTCTATCAGCACTTGCTATTATGTGTCATTATCATTAATAATTTGTGAGAAATTGACCTAGGAAGAAGACTGATAGTCTGTGTTTTATATCTGTATCTTTCTCACTAGCCAGTTAAGTTCTTCATATTTGTTGGAGTATTAAGAATTTTTGTTTGCAGCAATGTCAAGGCATTAAGGTCAGACTGAGCATAAGAGCATTTCTAATGTTGCAAGTAACAAATAAGTTGTATCTTTAAATACTCATCTGATTTGAGTACAGAGAACAGGAAAAACATGTCGTGAATTAGAATAGCAATCCTCTTCTCTCTCCCCCCTCTCTCTCTTCTCTGATGTTAAAGCAAAAAAAAAAAAAAACCCAAAAAACCTGCATTGGATTCTCCAGTTTGGACACTACCTGTGAACTGAAAGAGACCTCTGTAAGCATCTCTTCAGTCTATCAAAGCAAAACAGTATTTCGTTAGGTTGACCTCTGCACTTACATGCATCTAAAAGAGGGAAGGTTAAGCTGAGGTGATAACATAAAGTTCCTTGAGATAAGTCTTAAAATATTTCAGTGCAAAGGAAAAAAAAAAAAACCACAACCCTGAAATAATTGTGCAACCTTGCAAATCGTCGCCTGCACACCTTGCTTAATCAATAATACTTTGCAATACAAAAACTGGAGTCGTCGTTGATAGTGTTTTCCTGTTGGGAGGATTTCTCAATGAAATAGTTCCTGTTTTAACCAGATGACTAGCTGTTTAACAAGAGGAAAACTTAGTACAGGAACAGGCGCTTTTATGACTGAGTCAGCACACCGGCTTTGCTCCAGGCCCTGTCTTACAGGGACCAGGCGATATCCCCCAAGTGAGCATGTACTAGTGAAGTCTGTCAGGGAGAGCTAATGGCTTCCTTTTCAGCAGCGCAACTTCCTTGGGCTTGATTTTCTTTGTGTGCAAGTAGTTGGTTTTTGTTTGGTGGTGGAGGAACGGGAGGAAGTAGTTGTGTTCCTCGCTTCCCCTCCTGCTGATATTTTTGCATACAAGGAGAATTTATTATTCCTGTTCAGTTCTAAGGACAAATGGATATGTATCTAGCCTGTAACAGTTCTTCATTGTTTCTACTGAAGCCAAAAAAAGGTCCTTTTTAATAGTGTATGTCATCATCTTCGGAATGTTAGTGTTAACTACATGGGTAAGGAATCTTAAAATCAGGAAAGAAGTAACAGACACAGTGTGGAGGGAAATAACAGGTGGGGAAATTACTGATTGTAAAGGGACTTCTGTGATTCATTGTAGTAACAAGAATTATTTTAAGTTTCATTTTCCTGAGATAGTCAGGGTGGAGGTGTGCACTAGTGTCCCATTATAATCTGCAAAGAAAGAAATTGATTCCTGTTTCACTGCTAAGCTGCTGATGTAATACCAATATAGTGCCTGGAGAAACACTTGTGACTGTAATTATGAAGCAGATAATTACCTAGCTGCTTATTTAAATAACACCCTTTTGTAACTAGATGCACAGCTTGGACCTGTAATAGCTATTGTGAAATAAGTGTGTCTCATGCAGCTTCTGTCTGTCTACTTTTTTTCTTCACAAATGTTTTGATAGCTCTAGTAGTATTACCCATACATTATCATACCCTAACTTGTGTTAATGATTATGTGTGCATGTTGTGTTTTTCTTGCAGTGTCTGACTTTGAGCTTTGTAAGTTGTTGGTATTTTGTGTAACGTAATTTGTGATCATTTGTCCAACAGCTTCCACTACCAATAGAAAACATTTTCAAATATTATTTTAGAGGGTAGAAGTTACCTCTTGCACTAACTCCAGTGAAACTTTTGAGAATCTCATGGGTTCATCTTGTAGGATTCCTATATAAACTTAACAGAAAAGTGAAGAACTTGATGAATGGGTTTATATATGGGTATGTGTATATATATGAGACTTTTTTGCTTCATTCTCCACTAGTGAAGGCTCTAGCCACATTGCCATAGTTGCAGAAGGCCAAAGCCAAGACTGGGCGAATGAAGAACTGCCCACTGTAGGAGAAGAGCAGGTTCAAGACCAGCTAAGAAACCTGAAGGTGCACAAGCCCATGGACCTGATGAGATGCATCCATGGGTCCTGAGGGAACAGGCAGATGAAGTTGCAAACCCACTGTCCATCATATTTGAGAAGTCTGTCCATCATATTTTGAGAAGTTGTGGCAGTCCAGTGAAGTTCATGTCAACTGGAAAAGGGGAAACATAACCCCCATATTTAAAAAGGGAAATAAGGAACTTGCAGGGAACTACAGGCCAGTCAGTCTCATCTCTGTGCCTGGCAAGGTCATGGAGCAGATCCTCCTGGAAACTATGCTAAGGCATATGGAAAATAAGGAAGTGATTAGTGACAGCCATCACAGCTTCATTAAGGGCAAATCGTGCCTGACCAATTTGGTGGCCTTCTATGATGTGGGTTAGAGCGCTGGTAGATAAGGTACAACCAACTGATGTCATCTACCTGGACTTGTACAAAGCATTTTACATTGTCCCACACAACAGCCTGGTCTCTAGACATGGATTTGATGGACGGACTGCTCGATGGATAAGGAATTGTCTGTATGGCCACACTCAGAGTTACAGTTCAATGGTTTGATGTCTAAGTGGAGACTGGTGGTGAGTGACATTCCTCAGGGGTCCATATTGGGACCGGTGCTGTTTAATGTCTTTGTTGGTGACATGGACAGTGGGATAGAGTGCACTCTCAGCAAGTTGGGTGATGACACCAAGCTGTGTGGTGTGGTCAACAAACTTAAGGGAAGGGATGCCATCCAGAGGGACCTTGACAGACTAGAGAGGTGGGCCCATGCAAACCTCATGAAGTTCAACCAGGCCAAGTGCAAGGTCCTGCATGTGGGTTGGGGCAATCCCAAGCACAAATACAGGCTGGATGGAGAATAGATAGAGAGCAGCCCTGAGGAGAAGGACTTGGGGGTACTAGTGGATGAAAAGGTCAATGTGAGGCAGCAATGTGCACCTGCAGCCCAGGAAGCCAACCGCATCCTGGGCTGCATCAAAAGGAGCGTGGCCAGCAGGTTGAGGGAGGTGATTCTGCCTGTCTACTCCAGTCTTGTGAGACCCTACCTGGAGTACTGCATCCAGCTCTGGAGCCCCCAACATCAGAAGGATGTGGACCTCTTAGAGCCAGTCCAGAGGAGAGCCACAAAGATGCTCAGAGGGCTGGAGCACCTCTCCTGTGAGGACAGGCTGAGAGAGTTGGGGTTGTTCAGCCTGGAGAAGAAGAGGCTCCAGAGAAACCTTATAGCAGTCTTCTAATACCTAAAGGGGACTCATAAGAAAGGTCAGGAGAAACTCTTTAGTAGGGCCTCTTGTGAATAGTACAAAGGGTAATGGTTTTTAAAATAGAAGGAGGTAGATTTAGACTAGATATAAGGAAGAAACTTTTTACACTGAGGGTGATGGAACACCGGAACAGGTTGCCCAGAGAGGTGGTAGATGCCCCATCCCAGGAAGTGTTGAAGGCCAGGTTGGCTGGGGCTGTGAGCAATCTGATCTAGTTGGAGATGTCCCTGCTCCTTGCACGGGGAGTTAGAGTAGCTGACCTGTAAAGGTCCCTTCCAACCCAAACTATTCTATGATTTTATATCAGAGCTACTCAAACGGGTCAGCTCTGCTTATGTTCACATGAAAATGTGCAGCCATCTGACAGCCAGTGGAAGAAAACAAAGGTGTAATTTAAGTAAGGATGCTCATGCTGTGCCTTCACTGCTTGCTTGATTTCTCTTCACATGGAGACTTTCCTACTTCTAGGAGAAAACAACAATGTGTTTTACAAGAGCAACATTGATATTGTTGCTGTCTTTGTGCATGTTTGAAATCTACTCATCTTATTTTAGTTTTGTTCCGTATGGAGCATGATGATACACAACTGCCATTAATTCACCTTTTTAGCTCAAGGAGCAGAAGATGAGTGCAGTGGGTCAAGCTGCTTCAATCCTTCTGATAAACCATGTGGCTGTCACTGTGAGGATGCGTTATAGAGCTCCCACTTGCTTACTTTGCTCTTTCAAAATAACTTTGAACTTCTTACTCAGCTTAAAAAAAATCTAAAGAGTCAACAGCTAGACCGTCCAACTTAAAGGTTTCCTGTTAGGAATATGCTTGCTCAGACCTGCTGGGGGAAGTAACTCATCAGGGCCATGTAGCAAAGAATGTGTGGCTGCACTGGGCTGTACATGCTGGAAGAGGGGACATGAGGCACAGTAGAACCTCCTTTCCTGACAACCGGCTTCTGTCCTTGCCTCTTCCACAAAACCTGTGGCGTTTTTGGAGTTGCTCTCTAATTGCATCCTTTCTGTACTAGGTGTCCAGCTTCGAGATCACAAGCTGACAGGGAGAAGGATATCAGCTGATCTCTAAGGGGTACAATGCAAACAAGCAGAAAGATTCAAGCATTAGAAGATGCCACAGAGGATTAACTACTCTTCAAAGTTTCTTAAACTAGATATCTAGATATCCAGATTATTGGACACCCCCAATTTCGATGTAAGGGAGTGTGTGTGTCTGTTCATTGTGTCTATATTGAGGCTATTAACACGCCCATGCTGTGGGGCAAATTTATGAAAATAAGTTTATTTAATAGCTGTGAGACATTCAGATCTGGTAGTGATGAGTGGAACAGGAGAATCCATGAGGCAATACGTTGCTATGTATGCAGAGCAGGCTTTCAGTCTGGGTTGCAGTAACCAAGGTGTAGCATCACGCTTGGATGGATGGAGTAACAGAATACTGAGCAGCTGCTATGAAGCAAGGGCTATGTCCAGCCTGTCTACTGAGAGAGGCAGGAGGCTCTTTGGGGGCTACAGGAAGTGAGCATGCAATTTAAGACTCTACTGTAATGCGTGCACATAGCCAGGCCAAAATCAAGCTGTACAAGCAATTACAAGACAGGTGTTCCCTAACTTATGAGTTTGCTTCTCTGAAGATTCTTTTCCTGTAGGCTTTTGTTGTGTGGGGTGCTTAATTGTCATGTGCTATAAGCAAGAAGTTGTGAACAGGTGATTTGACTGTTACTGAAAATACTGAAATCCTTTTATTTTTGGCATTAAGGAGATTGGCAGGCCCTTAATGCTGAATTCAAGTCATGTGTGGTGGTTACAGCTGACTGAAACCTGTGCAGGTGATTTCACTTACTGGTATAGGAAGGTCCTTTCTTCTAGATATTTTTTGTTTGTAGTAAAAGGTTTAGGTGTAGTGCTTTCTCTTTTGCCTAAATAAAGAAAACCTCAGTCAAAATATTTATACAGGACATAGTAGCAACATACCGCTGTCCTTTCACTCAGCAAAGGTGTCATATTTTGGTGTAGTATTTCTAATGTATTGTTCCTCTGAAGATTTTAGTTGTGGGTTTGTTTTGTTTTGTTTTGTTTTTTTTTAAGTTTTAGATAAGCTTAAGCATCTAAATGTTTTCTTAGAATAAGTAAGTTCTGGTACCAAGATTCACAATGAGGAAGCTTTTTTCTGCAGTAAACCATGAATAATCCTTCTCACATGTCTTAAGATTTGGACCTAATGCTGGAGCTCCCAGAAATCCCGGCTGTTTTCTTTGTATTTCCATAGATAATCTGTACTATGGTAATCAGAAAAAATATCACTCTTTGGACTGGCAAAAATAAATCACAGAAATTTTTTCAGATTTCATGTACAGTATCATTCAGATGATGTTGCATGGAGCCCATGCTAGTTTTTTTTCTAATGGGACAGAAACAGAGGAGGACTGAACTCTGCAGTAACTCCACAAGTAATATCTACTCTGCTTGAAATTAATATTTTGCGTACATTCGACTTGATCTACAGTGGAATTGAGGGTAGACTACATGATTCTGAAGACTAAGAATGAGCAGAAAATACTGTCAGAAAAAGCTGACCCAGAGGGCAGATAACTTTGTCAAAGAAAATCAGTATATATTGCAAAGATCTCTGTGTGTAAATGTCAGTGTTACTACCCCTGTCTTAACTTTGTACAGTGCAACATGGACTCCGTATCTGTGAAAAACATCAAGGAAGCGAATATAGTTAAGGATATTCCCAAAGCAGTGTCTTCTAGGAAGATTTTCTTGAGCTTTGCAGTGGTGTCTTTGGGACAGAAATCTGAAATTCCATGGTATTGTGGTGTTGTGGTGTGGTGTTTGATTTTTGGGGGTTGACTTTTTTGGGGGAGAGTTGGAGTTCCAACTGACTTAAGTACGCATGTGGAATATGTCAATCTCTTTTGGTTACTTCTGTGAAAAACCTGAAATGGAATTAATTTGGATGTTATTTATACTATGTTACATTTATTCTCCCCTGCTCTGCACCATCTCTTATGTTGATGTTGAATACGTGATTGTACGGGGGAATAGGCAGGAGGAACTATGGCTGTGTTGAGAAAATGAGGTCTAGTTTAATTGTTCTCTGTATTTGTCATCCCTCTGGGTTAAAACTGCCCCAGTGGAGGTAAATGGATCACATCTTGGAGAAGCCGTCCCAGTAGGCTCCCATTACACTGGGAAAATAGTGCATAACATTTATTTGGACTGACTGTAAGGCAATTGTCAGATCTAGAACTCAAGCTGCGTGGCTGAACCAGGGCGAATTTCTGTTCTAGGTGTGCACTTAGGCTGAAAAAAGCAATGTGATTCAAAAGAAAAATTGGCTGCATTAGCACAAGTCTACAGCGTGGTGGATTCAATGACAACATGCATATTGGGTGCTGGATTTAGAGTTCGCAGCATTTTGTGAATCATAAAAATAAATTTAAAATCCTATTTTTAAAAGATTATATGAAAATGAAAATATAGACTTTTTTCCTGCTGCTTAGGGAGTGAAGTTTTGGTCCTTTGAGCTCAGATGCGATGTTCTGTTAGTTTATGTGTTATACAGCAAGAAAAGTTCCCGAACTGAAGAGTTTGGGAAAAGGTGTGGGTTTCTGAAGGAAACATCTCCAGAAACTTTGCTGTTTCATTCTTAACTACATGAATCATGTTACCTGTGTTATTTCTTAGAGATAATACACTAAAAGGTGGCATCCAGTTCTATCTCACTTTTCTTCAAATGTGAAAAGCCAATGCAGATTTCCAGCACAGACTAACAGTTGCTGACCTGTACATTAGCTTAGCTTTTTTGTGACTTTGTTTCATAGATCAATTTTTTTTTTTTTTTTTTTTTTTTGCATTGTGCCAAAACGTTCATTAGGATCAGTTCCTAGTTTTTCTTACATGTTAGTAAAATGCTATTTTATGAACACATTCCAGAAAGGTATTTCGTTCTTGGGTTAGAGAGAGAATATTTTTCTTTTGATGATACCTCTTACTGGTGGTTAATTATCTTCAGGTTGACAAATACAGTCCTTTTTTTTTGTAGCTGGTGTTATTTTCCTGGCTTTAGCACCTGACTGCTGTCTTTCCTCACAACTTAATCTCTGGGTTTGAGTTCTTCAGTAATGAGTATTTTCCCTCTGTTGCTCTAATCACAGCACCTTTGGAATCATTGCTTCTCCTTTTAATAATTGACCGTTCGTGGTAACCTCTCTTTTTGTTAATTTAAATAATAAAGTCCTTTAAGTTTCTTGCTGTGAGGCATTTTCTGTCCTTGAATAATTTTTACAGCTGTTACTGACCTTTGTTTTTCCAACTGCCTTTAAGCAAAGAGAGGTAGATAATTACAATTCTGTGGAGTATTTCATTGTTGGTCTCCTTAACTTCATGTATGGAGCTGAAACTGTTTCCCCCTTACTTTCTCCCTTGCTTGAACATAGTTGTAAGAATAGTCCCCTTTGCCACAGTGTCCAATGGGCTATGTCTGTTGATGGATTTATCTGCTCTGACCCTCTCACCTCTTTTGCGAGGTCCTGCTTGATAGACTTCGGTCACACATTCAGATGATTTGGTCCATGTTGTTTTGGGCTAAATACAGGCGCTATGTCATATCTGTGAGTTGTTTTAAAAAATGCAGGCACCAACAACACGATAAAACAGAACCTGGGCAAGATCAAGCAGAACTTCAGAACCCTAGGGGCAGGAGTGAAGGGGAGAGGGGCCCAAGTGATCTTCTACTTTATCTTGCCAATCAGAGATAGGGGTGCAGGCAGAGGTCATCATGCAGATCAACACCTGGCTTTGTGGCTGGTGTAGTCACCAGGGCTTTAGTTTCTGTGATCACAGGACATGCTTCAACAAATACAGATTACTGGGGAGAGATGACATCCACATACCTAGAAAAGGAAAGAGAATCTTTGTTCACAGACTGGCTGACTTAGTGAATCACACTGTAAACTAATGAGCTTGAGGAATGGGATCCAAAGCCACGACACTTGTGTACTCACAAGCAGCAGGATGGATGAGCGCACCTACCAGAGGGGTGATGAATGTGTCCCAACTCTCCAAAAAGGTTACGCCAAAAAGGTGAGAGTGTTGACAGGCAAAGTGAAATGCTTCTATACCAATGCACACAGCATGGGTAACAACCAGGAGAAGCTGGAAAGCTATCATCTGACCACATCACTGAAACTTGGTGGGATGAATCACATGACTGCAGCACAGCAGTTGGTGGCTAGAAACTGTTCAGGAGGGACAGGCAAGGAAGGAAAGGTGGGTGTGTTGCCCTCTATGTTAAAAAATTGATTGGTTTCACAGTACTTTTTTTGAAACAGCAATGCACAGACTGAGAGCTTGCAGGTGAAAATTAGAGACCAAGCCAACAAAGGAAACCTCCTGGCTGGTGTTTGCTACAGACTGCATATCAAGGAGAGGACGTTGATGAATCATTCTTACTTCAACTACAGGAAGCATTGCACTTGCAGGCCCTGATTCTGCTAGGGGACTTCAGCCACCCTGACATCCATTGGAAAAGATGATCTTTAGAGGTCCCTTCCAACCCAAACCATTCTATGATTCTAAAATGAGTTTCTTGTGCTTCAAGAGGGAGAAGACCGAGGTATTCTGCAGACCCAACAGCTGAGGTGTGAGATGAACAATACCTCCATTGGATAGCTTTGTCTATTTGCTGTAGGAAAGTCAGGGAAAAAAATTAAGCATGCCTCTGTATGATAAAGTCAATGTCTGAGAGTTTGAAGGTCTTGTTTGATCAGATTTTAAAGTATATAACTGGTACTGATTTTATTCTAGAATTATTTTGAGAATACTTTGCAATATGTAGATAACACTGCTGTAAATGCTCTGGCATGTGCACAAAAGAAACATAAAAATAATCTATTAAAAAGTACCAAAGTGTCCTGCAGTGTTCAAAGCCTGGTCAGTTGTGCTTTGTGCTGAAGAGTATAAGATGTTTTCCTGTTTCAAGTTGTTGGCTTTAAATAGTCCAAGCATGTACTAATCAATGCCTAGCATATAAAATTAGCTAATGCTCTTAACTGCAGTGTGGTACTTACTGTGAGAGAGGGTGCTATATATTTAAAGGCTTTGATGGCATACTGCTTCAATCTGTTATACTCAAGTAAGTTCATTTTCCTTTCTGAACAGGATACAAGGGAGCTTCCAGAAGTCAGTCAAGATGAATATGGTGAAGAGGATCATGGGCCGGCCACGGCAGGAGGAGTGTAGCCCCCAGGATAACGCGCTGGGCTTGATGCATCTGCGTCGCCTCTTCACAGAGCTCTGTCATCCTCCGCGGCACATGACCCAGAAAGAACAAGAAGAAAAGCTTTACATGATGTTGCCAGTGTTTAACAGGGTAAGCTAGCGAATCTGCAAGAAGTGTTTTCTTTGTTTGAATTAACTGCTCATCTTTTGTATTCCCAAGACCTTTGGTTCTAGCAAAACAGAAGCTTTTCTTCCATTGGCATCCTTTGAATTTTCCCCTTCTCCTTGCTTAGTGTTGTGTTAGCGGACAAACCTGCTGTTAGAGATTTCATTCTGTTATCGCTTTTTCTGAAGTTAAATCCACAGTTGCATGTAGATTGTCACAGACCTTTTCTACAGAGCTTGCTGTTATTAGTCATCTGATTTCCAGCCTAAACTTACTCATAGCAAATTTATACCCACTTATTTGTGTGAATACACTGTTCTCGAGTCTAAATAACTCTTCTCCCTTCTTTGCATTTATTGTACTGATGCATATTTAGAGATAGCGATCGTAGTATCTCATGTCAGACTCAGTTTTGCTAGGCTACATGAGCTGAACAATTTTAATCTTCTCCTGTGATACATTCTGCGTATCCTCATTGCCCTTGTAGCCCCTCTTGGAGAAGGGGGATTTTGAACAAGCAGTCTGTAGGGAACGTGTCATAGCCACTTGTACAGTGCCATTCATATTTCACTACTCCCTTGCAGTCAGGCACTGAGATTTTGTTTGGAGGCAGGACTATGATGACTGAAATTAGTAGGAGCTAAATCCGCCTGATGTCTTATGTCACTCAGTTACTCTGCCACTTCATTGTGAATAATGGCGTTGGTGGTAGGTTTAGGATTGTGAAAGAGCAGTAGGTATAGATTTGGCTTTTCTTTTCTTTCCTGCTGTGACCTGAACCCTTGCTTTTGAATTTTTTCTTGGATGATGGGTTTGTACTTGTATATGCTGCTGTGGAGAACTGGAATAATCCAAAAACTAAAATGCAAAAACTTCATAGGGAAATTAACTTAAGTTTCTCTTTTTCAGATTGATGTTTTGTTGAGAGTATGACTTATGATGGTGTTAGACATTGAACTGCTTACATGTTGTGTAGAAAAATTAATTCTACTCAAGGCATAGTATTAATAGGATTTTCAGTCTACTAGGTAGCATGCTTTAGTGGATAGATCCCCTAAATGTCATTCTGTTGCCCTAGGTCTTATTCCTAGTTCTACAGGTAACCTGTTGTGTGAGTTTGGGAGAAGTAAGCTGAGTTCATCTGCTTCCTCTTTAATTTATCTGCTTGGATTGTGTGCCCTTTAGTTATGGACTTTCTTAATTTGTTTTTACAAATTAGCACAATGGAATCTTAATCTTGGCTTGAGCCCATGAAGGTTAGTTTCGTGCAGTTATGCTTGGAAATCTCCCTCTGGTGGTTACAGGTGGCTGATGCTTCTGAAAAAGGGAATGTACCCACTATAGCTGCTTCACCACTTAGTTGTAATCTGCGGGTGGAGAAGAAATTATTTCCTGGCCCTTGTGGTCATTACCTGCAGTAGCATTGTATCTATGGAAATCAGAATTGGTGATATAACTAGGTTTAAGAAAAGCTACTGCAGCAGTGCATACTTTATGTCTGTGCAGCAGTCTTTCCTTAGACTGTGATTAGGCTTCAAAGGTGAAAAAGAACAGTTAAGTTTTAATTTCTCTGTTGTTTCTCCCTTTTCTCTTTCTTTCTTACTACACTTCCCCCGCCCCACCCCCTTTACACTGCTTGCTGGCTTTTTCCTAATTCTTAGTCCCTCCACTTGACCCTGTCGAAGCCTAGTTGTAGTTGCCTCATGTCTTTGCACGATTTGTTCTCTCTTACTGTTCTTCATTCAAGTCGTGTGTTGAGACATTCTGAAAAGTTAATCAGTAGCACCAAGTTTTCTTCTTACTCCATCAAAAACAGCTCTTACCTAGCTATTCTCCGGTACCATTTAGATTTCTTGAGAAGATGAGTGGTTTCTGCAATTTCCATCTGTATTAATGTATCTTGGCTACTCTTTGCTGTGAGATCCCAGTTTTTCCCTAGGTTTTTTTCTTGTTTTTTTCATCCCCCAGGTTCCCCATGTCTCATTTCTGTTTTTTACAGAATCCATCTAATTTTATGGATGGGCTCTTTCCCCTTCTCTAAATCCTAGAGACTTTTTTATTCTCTTCTTTACCTCAGTAAACTTGATGCTGAAGACACATATTCTTCTGTGTTTGCCAGATATTTTGCTTTTGGATCCTACCTGTGGTTGTGTCTCTTCCTCTTCCCTCTTGTTTCTTTGTTTGATTAACATCACCAGCCTCAAACTCTGACTGTTTTTCATCTGTGACTTTCTTGGAGTTGTCCTTCTTGCCACAAATACAGGCTGTTGCCAGATGTTGTCACTTGAGTTTCCAGCCTCTGCAAAATCTGGATCGTAGTCTGTCACATTGAAGGAAGCATGTGGTGTTTGTTCTCTTTCACTTCCTTTCTCACAGTCCCTAATAACAGTCATCAACAAACTGTTAGTGTAGCACAAACAAAACTGATTTCTCTTGATCAGTCAGGTTTCATCTGTCCTTATTACAGGGGGATTTTTTTCCTTGCATTTCATATGAATGCATTCTTGTCTTCCTGCATTCAAGACGCTGAGCAGTTGTGATGTCATCTGTTTATTTCTGCTTCCACAGTTTAACTTTTTAGGTTCCTGGTTTAATGCTGCATCCTTCTTTTGAGGCTTACGTATAGTCTACTGTGAGTTCCTTGGCTGACCTAGTTTTGTGTCTTCTGGAGTGTGAACTGTCTGTGGTATGGCTTGTTTTGGAACAATGCTGCTAGCTCAGTAACTTTGCAAGCCAGAGTAAGCTAAACTCTAAAATCGATTAGAATAAAAAATAGAACAAGGGAAATATTTCATTTTCCGAAGAGTCTTATATGGGATTTTCATGGGAGATATGGTAAATCTTGGTTCACTCTAAATTGTGAATATCTTTCCTCTGAGAGCTACTTTTGCTGACAGGAAACACTAAAACATTGCCAGAAGTTCCTCTTAAAAAATTTTTTTGTTTCTCAAACATAGTTCTTAGCTGCAGATGTTTTAAGGTATCAGTTAATAACTTGATTCAAATTCAGACTCTGAATCCCTCAGTTACTTTGTATAGTTACCTGTAACATGTTTAAGTTTGTTTGAATAATTCTTGTGTTACTGCTTTAAGCCAAGTCCATGATGGTGTACTGTAGAAGCATTATCTGTTACAAGATTGAGATGTCTGTGTTAAGAGGAGAAAACCTCAAATAAATTAGGGAGCTCATGTCAAGGCTTCCATACTACACCTTGATGTATACCTCATAATGTCTCTTGTACAGAGTAGTAAGCTGTTGGAAGTGACAGCTGTGTGTGTTTGGCTGGAAGCAGGGAGTGTTCGTCTGTCTGTAATCCAGGAAATAGTTCTGGAAGAACTGTGATTTTTATTGAATGCAGAGATCTAGAGTGAGGAAGTGGCCAGCAGCAGGCAGGCAGTTAAATAACCACAGTATCCAGGAGCTCTTTTGAGGCTTTCTTGCTTAACCATGTATGAATTTTGGTTTTGTGTTTTGGTTTGTTTGGTTTTTTTTTTCTCTCTTCAGAGGTATCTGAACTTCTGTGTGAAATGCAGTTCCATTTTCTTCTTGATATTTTGAGGATTACTAATCAGTAAACCCAGAGGAACTAACGTGCTCTTAACTTTGGTTTATAGATACAGCATGTCTGAAACATGCTGTAGTTTAAACCATCTTGCTAGTTCTGGTAAATAGACCATTTCTATGTCCTTATTGTTCAGGAAGGTCTATGAAATGATGAATTGCATAGTAATGAAGAGCTAAATTGGTGCATAATTAACAAAAGATTGGCCCTCTGGAAGAATATTCAAAAGGCTCCTTTCAGAATTCGATGTGTTTGCGAAAGCATTGCTCTACGGCACAGTAGTAACATTTTTGCAGTATATTAAAAAAGTGGACGGAATGATGAAGAGGCTGGTTTTGAATAAGTGGTACGTTGTTTGCATGCTCTTGAGAGAGCCTTGCTTTTCCTTATCAAAAAGTTTATTTACATATTTTATATCCTATTCCTGTTTTTTACTACCACCTTTAGTCAAAAAGTATATCAATATCCAGTGCAGATGCTTGTTCTACATAGTGGAAACTTGGTTATGAGGCAACTAATTCAAAATCAATTCACCTCAGTCAGGCTTTTACTGTAACTTTGAGCTCCTGGTATTTCCTGAAATCTGCTGACGACTCTAGGCAAGCTCAGGACAGGTAATAGGGCTATTAGTTTTTCCTCTTTCCTTGGTCTGATTGAAAGAGCTTTGGACAGTTAATGATGGCAAGATGCTCTGCCAATGTGTGTTTTAGTCTAGATAATCTTGCTTAAGTTATACCAACACGCAAGCCTCGAGGCCCTCTTCCCTTCTTATAGCTGTGTGGAAGTTAAAGTTAAATGAACTAGGAGCTGATGCAGACAATTGCTAAATGAGGTCTTGTGAAAGGTTTAGGAAAATTTGGATTGTCTGTACTGGGAATGTTGCATACTGAGAAATCCAAATGAGGAGTGTTTTTCTTGTCTGCCAAAAACAGATGTGCGTGTAATGTCTGGGCTCCTGTTTGCGTTCTTTATTGATAATGGGGGTTGAAATTTCCTGTATGAGAAATGCTTAAGTTTTTGGTGAAAAATACAAAACTGAGTTTTCCATTTCAATGTTGTATTTCTGGCTCCATTTCATCATGACTTTGCAATGCGAGTAGGCAGGAAAAATATTTTTAGCTGTTCTGTAATCATTGAATAGTTTGGGTTGGAAGGGACCTTTAAAGGCCATCTAGCCCAACCTGCCTGCAAGGAGAAGGGACATCTCCAACCAGATCAGGTTGCTCAGAGCCCAGTCCAACCTGGCCTTGAATGTTTCCAGGGATGGGGCATCTACCACCTCTCTGGGCAACTTGCTCCAGGGTTCCACCACCCTTATTGTAAATAATTTTTTCCTGGTATCCAGTCTGAATCTACCTCCCTCTGTTTTAAAATGATGACCCCTTGTCCTGTCACAACAGGCCCTGCTAAAGAGTTTCTCCCCGTCTTTCCTATAAGCCCCCTTTAGGTACTGTAATGTGCCAGAGCAACTGATACTAAGGGGAGTAAGAAATCAAACTTAAGACAAAGGTTATTCTGTCTTCTGCCTTCTGAAGTTTTCTTCAGTAACTTTGGGGTTCCAAGGCAAGTCAGCACTGCAATTATCTTACATCTCTGTTGGCTGTAATATTGCAGATTTCACTGGATGTCTCTAGACTTAAGAGTGACCTCAGTCAGGTATGTCAGCAGCTCAGCTGCAATAGTATAACTGGGTCACCCAGGGAAAGGACGTGAGTTGAGTCCAAATCAGTTGTACTGCTGTAGATCACATCCTCTTTCTGAGAGGCAAATATAGTTCATGTTGAACTAAAGTTTTATTAGAAAAATACTGTAAGCTATTAAACTTCCGGGCTCATTGGTGACACTCCTGCAGATTACACACAAGGGAGAAAAATGTAAACAAGCAGAGAAATGTGGAGTTCAGGCATTTGGCAGGCAATTCTGTTTTTTCAGCACTGACACAAGTGATGATACCAGAATTTGGATTGCATGCTTTCTTTATCTGATAATGAATATCATGGTTTTACTGTGACCATTTTAGTGCAATGATTACATCAGAAGTGTGGATGGAGACTCCTTTTTGTGTGCAGTCTTGAATGAAAAGTAAATTACCTCAACAACTAGCTAATCCATTTTGAGATAATATCATGTTCCATAGCTTAGTGTGCAATACCACAGCATTAACACATTTCTCTCTGTTAAATGTGATTCAATAAATGATTTAATAACCAAATTAATGCTTAATCATGAAGAATAAGCTATTAGAATTTATTTTAAAAACTACCTAGTAACTACTGCTGTTATGTTCAGGAGGATCTCAAGAGAGGAGAGTAAGGCCTTGGAATGCCAGCAACATGGGAGGCTTCCTGGTATCGTCAGTTTATTGAGGGAAGATTTAACAGGGCCATTCTACTTCTTAGTCCCTTCTGGAACATTTTACACACATTGTTCTGTACATGCAGTCACCTCTGTGGGATGTTTAAGACCAGCAGATATTAAAGGCGTTGCTTTTAAAAACAGAACTCTTGTTGGAGAATTTGCTCTGATATCTAGTCTTTACTCCATTACATGCAATCTCAATCTTTTGCGGCTTTGTGGGGTTTTTCACTTGCAGGAAAACTCATGATTCCCTTTTTCCTCTTCGTTCATCAGCTCTTGCCTCCCTGAATGGTGAATTAATTCCAACTATGAATATATCTTAGAGTATGTGCTGTGAAAAGCAGTATGGTGATGAATACTGCAGCGGGAAAATAAAAATTTGTGATCTCCATAGTAATACTCCGTCTTCACAAAGGAAGCTGGTAGTTCGTAGTGATCCTTGTAAACCGAATGACTTTTTGATGCGTCCATTTTTCTCTTGTTCTAGGTGTTTGGAAATGCTCCTCCAAGTACAATGACAGAAAAATTTTCTGACCTCCTGCAGTTTACTACTCAAGTGTCACGATTGATGGTGACTGAAATTCGACGGAGAGCATCGAATAAGTCCACAGGTATTGCATGAGGCACAAGTTTGGGCTTTGTGAGAAGCCCATCATGAATTTCAGTTCAGTCAGAATACTATGAGCTGCCATCCAGAGTAACTGCACAAGCTCAGAAATTGCAGTCTTTGCAGTGAAAATGCGTTATCTTCAATTTCTTTGGGCTGATAGAGAGAGGAGGAGGAGGCTAGAGTTTACCTCCCTGGGTTACAGAGAAAGCAAAGTTCCACAAACTTGACAACATATCAAAGAGAGAGGAGTGAGCTAAGTTGGATCACCTACTATTAGAAGGAGATCAAGAACATGCATATGGACAGCTACCTTATCTTGCCTGAGATGCCTGTTGGTGGTGTATTTTGTGCCTTGGATATATTAATGTTCCAAAACCGTGCATTTTTAAATTAGCTGTTGGCCTGGAAGCTTGTAAGATGTGAAAGCATAGCAAGTCTCACATTAGGACCAACACCACCAGCCCTAGAAAAATGTTAGTGGACCCATCTTTGTTTATTAAATGTCAGGGTGAGATTTGGTTCTGTTGAACCCTGAATGTGTCAGAACCTGAACACATATTTAGAGTTGCATAACTGAGGACAATGTGCCAAGAAGGCGTGTTTCATTATCTTTCCTCTTTGAGTTCTTCCTCTGAAGAGGAACACTTCTGAGAAATACTAAGTTTTTGTCTTAATTTTAAGATCTGTGCTGGCTTCTCAGTTTGTATTTGGTGGTAAATAAGGAAATAGCAGACTGGAAAAGGCTGTGCAAATTATTATGCGTTAAGTTAGGAGTCACAAACTGTGCCAATTAGAATTTCTTTCCATTTTAAGTAGAGTGACTAACAGTGAAACATTCCAGATGGCTAAACAGATATCACAGACAAAACCTGTTCTCTATGGATAAGCAGGCGCAAAATGTCTTTTCTTTGAGTATCTAGGGGAAATGAATGTCCAACAGCCGTGCTGGCAGAATGGTAGTGTGTGTTTGACCTTTTTTTTCTGGGGAACATCTGTTATGCTCGCTAGTCAGTTGGATCCTGCTAAGAATGGTCATTTTTGTGTGTTTATTACTTAAGCCATACCTCTGCTTGTTGCTCCTACTTGTCATTCTTGAAACCTCACAAGTCAGAGGTAGATTTTGTGGTCATTGTTGTTGGTTTTGGGAGGTTTTCTTGTTTTCTACCCCACTTGGAAACATAATCACAGTGCCTTAAAAGTTTGGTACTCTTCTAAGCTTTAATGTACTGAGTACCAATGTTTTTATTAAAATGGAAAGCAGTCATTTTTCCTCTGTTATAAAGGTCAGTAAACCCTTTTCAGATCTCAGGTAAGAGGGCCTGAGAAGTCTGTGTCCTGCAATTGCATTGTGACTCTCAGTGGGACCAGGGAGTTGCAGTTTGCTCTCCAGAAATGACCAATTAACAAGCTGTTAAAACTCATACTTTGCATGCTTCTGTGTTAAACCATTTATAGCTAGATAGATGTTTCCTGTGATACTGAAAAAAAGAAATGAAATTCTTTGCTTTTTAGAATACATTTTATGTTAAAGACAAAATATTGTGTCTATGAATTGTGAAGGCTCTTGATTTTTTTTTTTTTAAAAAAAAACCAAACCCTTCAATTCTTTTTGTGTACCAGACAAAAAGATACAATATATCTTAATAGCTATTAACAGGAATTATATCTCCTAGCATGTTTTTAAAAGTTAAAAAGTTCAGTAAAAACTGTGTGCAGAAAATGTCTCTGGTAATATCCAAGTGCATATTCCTAATGGTGTGAAGTGCTCTGTTTAAGTCAACAAAGTTGCTGAGCTTGTTTTAGAGACAAGCTTTCCATACAAACGTTATCAAAAGTCAACTTTAGATAGTTAACGAAAGGGAAGAAATTTTACAAGAACTTACTTTCTATCTATAAAGAGATAAATGCCTTGGCAGTATTTTATGTTTGGGAATCTGATATGATTAAATCTTGCCTGTTGGTGTGCTGAGGGTTTTGGGTTTTCTTTTTTGTTTGGTGATTTTTTTTTTTTTTCCCTCTCCTCCATCTCATAATGGAGCATGGGGCAATTTTTTTTCATCAAACCTTTGAATATTTATGTTAATAGCTATGTGAGTAATGCCTGTCATCGTGAAGGCATATCTCAGTTATTCTTGGCAGGCTGTAGTAGTTTTCTCAGAACAGCGTTTCGTGATTCAGTAGTAACTGTGCCAGCACCCTATCTTAAGTATTCTCTGAACATTGCCATTGTAGTTATGTGTTCAACTACAGTTTCAGCTGTCTTGTTTCTCTGGTATAGATGTAACCTTGGAGTAAGAAAAGTGAAGCAGTTAAAACTGAGTTAAATTATCTTGTACGTTTAAGTCTTTGCTGTGATAATTTGCAGATGACAGCATGGACCATATCTATGAGGATTAGTGCATGGTTTCCTTTGCCTTTGGGATATCTGGTCTACTTTAGAAGATGGTGGGGTCATGGTTGAGATAGCTCTATATACTTGAGATTTTTAGCCGCCAAATTTTCCACAAATAAATCCAATTTCCTATCTGAAAAAAAAGTTGTGGTAGTACTATGCTAAAATATATGTTTAAACATCTTTTTCCAGTGTAGTCTCAGTTCTGAAATGAGCCTTTCTCTTGAGAGCAAGTGCATCTGGCTGAAAGTTTGACTGAAAAGGATTGACTTATTCAAAAAGGGACAGGGACAGCTGGAATCTTGGTAGAATAAATGTGGCTACTAATGTCTGCTTTGGCTACTGATGCTGGACGGGAAGCAACACTTTTATTTCATGTATTTTTCATCCATCCACATGCCTTGAATGCACTTGATTCCTTTGTGATTTTGCAAGTATTTCAACAGCATGTCCTAAAGGGTTTGGCACAGCATCATAGTTTAGACCCAATGCAAAGATAAGTATACAGCAGGGAAGGTTGGTTCAGGTGATCCCTCTGGTGTGGGCAGCCAGACTGGTGTGCCATTTCAAGGTATCTAGCTGGGCTGATGCATGGCAGAGTGTGGTCCCTGAAATCTTGGTGGTGTGGAGATGGCTGGTGTGCAGGCAGGCAGGAGAGCTGCTCTCTCTGTGCTGCAAGTGCTGTGAGCTGAATAGCCTGGGACCTTTTGGTTTATCATTTCAGTGAGTACCTTGTACATGAGAAATCCCAAGTATTGAATAGTTTCACGTTGCAGACTTAAAGGTAAGTGCATAAAGCTGTCCTCCCTGGATCAAACAGTGAACCTGTGTAGCTGTTCCCAGCTGCAGTCACTAACAAACAGAAAGCAAGAAACAGGGCAAGTATCAAGAACACACTTTTCTCTTTCACTCTTAACAGCTTCTCATATTTCAGCAGTTGAGGTTGTGCAAACCTGTCATTTGGTACCTTGTAGTGATTATTTCATGTGTACTAAAATTGGTTTCTAACTCAGTCCTATGTAGTCTGCATCCCAAGCACACCAAATGACGTACTGACAGCTCCCATTATTTAATGCATTAGGATATATAAACACTTAATATCATAGGGAGATTCAGAATGATTCCATTAGCGATGGGCAGTCCTACAACCTGGAAGGTCCTTCTCCAGTTGGACTATGAATAAGCGGTGGTGAGGACAATCTGTGAAACCTGTGCAGAAGGGTAGAAAACTGAAGAATGCGAAAGCAAAGCAGTTCATCTACAGGACTGGAACATTTAAACCTCATTTCAAGGTCAATCTAAAAAGTTTGGGTTTGAGGGGTTTTTTTGTGATTTCATGTGTGCTAGTCTGTGTACATAATTGTTTTATGCACCTTTTAAATTCAATTTAGTTGTGTCTTGCTTTGTTGATATTAATCAATGTTTCATTCCATATTTGCAACATTCTTTGTATGTATTTGTCTCATTATTTACTATTTAATGCTAAATTTATTTTTACCATACCTCTAGACTGTTCAGCTAATTCCTCCTACTTCCAGAAACAACATTTTCAATTACTGTTTGTACCCTCTGGATGTTGTGGTGGTTTGATTTTGGGGTTGGGTTTCTTTGTTTGATCAGATTTATTTGTGGTTCCCTCCCACCCCGTTCTTTCTTTTCCTCTTCCTCTTCCTTTCAGTGATAAAATGCTTTTAACCTCTTTAGACATTTCTCTAACAGTTCTGCTGAAAAACTATCATTATCTCATCTTCAGACCACCCTGAGAGACCAAATTGATAAACATTCATTGTCACAATGTTTAACCATTGCAGAAAACCATGTCAGTGTTTTGTATTTGACCTCTGACGATGCCTACCTTTATTCTTCTTAAAATCCCACTGATCTGTGAACTCTGATTTTATTGTTCACTTTTATTGCAGTTTACCTCTAACACATCAGCAGAACTAATTCTATGTTTGTCTTAAATACACAAGAGTTAGTGTTATTTGTTCAGGTGCATCTCGCTTTTTGGGTAAGTTACCAACGGTTCTTAAAAGAAGCTTCTTATCTTATGGTGATAAGTAGCCTTTTGGGCTCCTCCTGTAATGAATCTTTCTTGCTAAATAAATAGACTTAGGGGCTGCTTTTAACTTCTGTTGAGAAGAGACTATGTTGGAAATGATCTCCCATGCTGTGACTACACGTCTTGGCTTTTTCATTATACATATATATATATAACTTTCTCCTGTCCTGTGGGTGACTTTGCTTTGCAAGATTGCTCTGAAAGGGAAGCACTGTACTGTGAGCTACTCATCAGGAGTCATTTCTGATCAAGGACTGCTATATCTTATTACTTTTGGTCAACCTTCAATTTATTTTTTCTGCTCTTTACCAGATCTTATGCAAGGCAAGTGTAGTGCACTATAGTGCCTTTCCAAGAGATCCTAGAGAGCCTGTTCTTTTATCAGCTGGGTTAGTGAAGCTAAGTACTGGCACAGTTGAGTTGTTTATCTTTGGATGAGCAGCCCTTCGTTTCTGCACACTGCAAAGCCATCAGCCACTTCATATCTGCGGCTTGTGATGACAGCACTGCATTGCTCCTGATGACTGAAGGAAGACTTTTTGCCATCCCATTTTTGTTTGGTTCGATACTTCTCCCTTACTATCTAGGCAGTTGAAACAATTTGTATTCTTTAACTCTAGGTGTCTGACTGTTTCCAGGCATTCCTTGTGAGAAGTAGTAGGAGACTCCTTGAAGGCTTGATTAGAAAAGGAGTCCCTGTCTTCAGCTTGCTCCCCCACACCCTTTGGCATATACACAGATATTTTTTCACTGGTATTCCGTGCTAGGATAAGAATAAGCTATACAAATGCCTGATGACACTACTGTATGCTGTTTATGGTACTAGAACATCTAACTGAAAGCTTTGTGTAGTGAGTTTGTCCTTAGTGCTATTGCTATAGGCAATAATGTTGCTTGTAATGCAGTGCTGCTTTTTGCTGCAATCTAAATGGGTCTAATACCATTGCTTTCCATCTGCTGCTTTTCTGAAGTCCAGGATGCAAAGCACCCATGTCATCTCTTATGTATGAAACAAATCCTGGTGTTCTATTCCAACAAGCCTCTATCCCATATATACTGAATCCATGCTGAAAAATCTGACTACTGTGTATTAACCACGTGACCACATAATCATGCTTATACTTATGTGTACACGCTTGCACAATTGTCAAGGTGTGTATGCTTACATATTATTTTATAGGTTTTTCTCTTTGCTTTTTTTGCCAGCTAGCATATCCCAATTCCAGATTTAGAGGTTTGTCCTGCAGAAGTTGAAGGGCTAAGGACATCTAGGTGGGGCACCTAGCAAATCTTATATTAAAAAGATGACTTGAGCACTTCAAAACCAGGGAGAAGGTACAAGAAATAAATTAAGACTAGTGTTGATGATAGAAATTAATCTTAAATGATAGTGCTATCAAATTTGCTCAGAGCAGATGACAAGAGAACGTCTTCCTGCACTTAAAATGCTGTCTGTGTTTTAGGTAGTGCTTAATTAAGACTGACAGTTTTGAAACTGCTATTTATAGTGTTCAACTGCTATGCCATTTAGGATGCCAGCAGCATTACAACTTTTTCAGAAGCATATACTTAACCCCTGAGTCTCACTTTCAGAGATGACTGAAAGAGACCCTGTGGCTTTTGGAGATTATGCCCAAAGGAGGCTGTGCACATCCTGTTTGGTACCAGTTGTACCTGCTTACAGAGACTGATTGCCCAGCTCTCTCTGTGGTCAGGTAGAAAGAGAATGGTCCTACAAACTAGCACCTAACGCTGGGCTGGTCAGACACTGTTGTAGAAGCAGCCCATGTTTTAGGCACGCTTGACACTCAGAGTTAGGAAAAGTGGTTTTTGCCAGGAATTCTGGCATTTAGCCTATGCCTCTAACGTAGGAACTATGACTGTGGCATGGCTGTTTTGCTTTCTGAGTTGGGCTGCTCATACCGCCAACTATCTGGCCAGTGTTTCTCACCAATGGTTTTGGAAAACAAAGCGCCTAGCAGGTACTTCTGGTCAGCATGCTGGGAAGTTGCTACATGTCCACATTAGTGTGAGTTTTAAAAATTGCCTTACCTTTCACCTTGGTATTTCAAGCTTTGTTTTATCTCAGTCTCATGCAGGGATTTGGTAGGTGCCTCTCCTTACTTCAGCACCAGAATTGGAAAAGCCAGCGGTTTGTACAAAAACCTGTTATGGGAATAAGGCTGCAAAACAAAAACATGGGAAAATAGCCATTGCACAAATGAACCAAATCTGGATTTTTACCTTAAATATGTTATCTTTTTTTTCTGAGATTATGACTATACAAGTGTTTCTGGGCTTTAGGGAAAAATACATCCTCTTTGCACTGTAAGAGAATGAAACTGACACCAGCATGGGTGACGTGAAGTCCCCCTGAGTGAGACATCAAATAAACCTTTTTTCATGTGAGAGGAAATTGTAGAATTAAGAGAGGTCTCTTGACAAACTCCTGCTCACAGTCAAACCAACTGTGAGATGGGACCAGGTTACGCAGGGCTTGATCCTGTCATGTCTTGAAAACCTCCAAGGCTGGAGACAGCACTTCCTCTCTGGGCCCCGTTTCAGTGCACTTCTGTCCTTGAGGTGGGGGGAAATTTCTCCTTATATGCAGTCTGAAAGTTTTTTGACTTAAGCCTGTTGTCTCTCACCCTCCTGCCGTGCAGTGCTGTGAAGAGCCAGGTTCTGACTTCTTAATAGCTCCCCCCACCGTGAGCACTGCGGCTGCTGTTCAGTGCCCCTGAGGCTGTCCACTCTCCCTGGTTCCTCAGCCTCTCCTCGCAGGGTTGGTACTCCAACCCCCAGACATCTCGGTGGCCCTCTGATCATTGTCTTCCCTGTGTTGGGTTGGGACTGAAACTGGATGCAGCATTCCCCACGTGATCTAATTAGCACTGTGCAGAGGGGCGTAATCACTTCTCTTTGTCTACCAGCTGTCCTCATGTTGATAAGTGTTTCTTCACACCTTGATTTTTGTTACGTTGATTCACCAGTGCACGTAGTGGCTGATGGCTTTGGCTCTGTATGGTGGTATTCTCTTTTGGGAAAAGTTAATGTTAGGAATGTAAAGCAAACAGCTATAGACATCTTCTAGGATCATCTGCCTCATTTGTTTACTAGTCTAGCTCAGCTTACAGTCTAGTGCTCCAGAAAATTATCTTTTCAGTGTAGTCAGTGCTAGAAGTTTGAGAAGTACTTTGCCATATGAAATGTGTTTACTTTAGAAAAAACTCCTTCCCAGGTATGTGCTGTGGAATCTTGACAGCAGATGAAGCGAACAAACCAATGTTAAAATGGGATTTTTCGTCAGTTGCTGATTTATTCCTCTGTTAGTAGTTCCTTTGTAATTCCTTTTTAAAGCAATAATATGCACCTTCCTTTTCTGTCCTACTTGACACTAAAAGCATTGAAGATGATTAATGTGCAGTTATTAATGAAAAATGGTTTTAGATTTCCCTTAAGGGTAATGGACAGTCATCATGACTGGCGTTATAGATTTCTTAACATAAGTGTGTATTCAGACAGCAGTGAAATAGGATTGCGTTTTCTGTTGATTTATTTATTGAGGCTAATAACTTGTTTACTAGGCTGAATATTTATCTTTGGCTCTGACTGATATTTAATAGCATCCGATTCCAGAAGTGGTCCCCGGATCATAGGAATTAGCCATAAGTTAGCGTTTTCATTTTCCAGAAAATGTATGATAGGGATGTGGCAATTGCTGGTGTTAGTTTTAATTTTACCTTTTTGTTCCTGTTTTTTATTCCTGTTGCCTTTCTGTACCTCTCTTTCCCTCCAATATTTTCCCATTATCCTCCACACTGTTGTTTCAGTGCAGTGCTTTTTTTCAGAAATTGAGTATCAGCTTTTCCTACTGAGACCACTAAGTGATGGTGACTTCATGTCTCTGGAAAAGTGTATGTTGTATTTGATAAAGCCAAAATACCCAAACAAAAGTTGCTGCATGTTAGTGAAATCTGCCTGCTGGTTTAAAGGATTATGCATGACCTAAAAACATACTTTTTGCAGCCTTGCTAGTGTCAAAGCCAGATGCGTGTGGAAGACTGGAATGTGTGTCTGGAGAGTGTAGGCCTAAGCCTAGTTGTTTGGGTTTTTTTTAAGTAATACTGCACAGGTGAATTCATGCTTAGCGCTCGGGACTGTTGAGAGGACGCGTTCCCTTCTGCAGACTATCAGATTGAATTCTTACTGTATTTTTTTTTTTTTTTAACTGCTCCCTTACAGAGGCTGCAAGTCGTGCCATAGTCCAGTTTCTGGAGGTCAATCAAAGTGAAGAAGCAAGTAGAGGTTGGATGCTGCTCACCACAATCAATTTACTAGCTTCATCAGGACAGGTTAGTCTTAAACAGCAAGGCTAAAAATAAGTTGTGAGGTGGGAGAGACAAAAGCCATAAAATAAAGAGCTGCATGAACACGCGCTAAAAGAATGTTGTAACTGTATTCTACTTTCTGTTTTAAGATTCCTTTTCTGTTGTACTGCCACAGCACTTCTGCTTTAGCTCCTTGTGGTTTCAGTTGCCTAAAAAAAAAAAAAACATTGTTTAGGAACTTTAATTTATAATGTTTTTTTGAATTATGCACACAACTTTTATTGTTCCCCAAAGGATTCTCTTGCATGCTGCTACCTAGTGCCCTATCAGATGCATGTCACATACAGCACCTAAATCACTTGGGCTTTGAACTTGGGCTCCCCAGTCAAGGAGGACAGCAGCTGTTGCAAAAAGCTAAGCCAGCAGCAGTGATATGCAAGTGATATCTTGAATCTTTACTGCCTCTGCTTCTGTTGCTGCCCTCCATCAGAGACCCAGTCTCTGGCAATGTACTGGACAGCTGCGTGGTTTGTTCTTTCTGCTCTAATCTGCCTTTATAATTCAGTACATCATTGTATGTATGTTTAGTATGTCACCAACCTCCACGTCAATTTGTCTTTTCTTCCCACTGATGCTTTCATATTTTCTACTACCTTGCTCCTTATGCCTGCTTATACCTTCTTGCCAAGTGAGTGCATAAATTGAATAGTCCTTTTCTCACTCCCGTTTCTACTGTTACAAAGAATACATAGCTAATGAGGGCTTGGCTGAAGGTCTTGTAATTAACTTGTAAGCTTCTGTTGGCAGAGACTGTCAGTTTTTGTTTCTGTCCTGTGCGGTGACTGCTCTGAACCGTGGCTGTTGGATGCTATTGTCATGTAAATAAATTATGATCCTATTTTTAAGGTTGCTGTTTAGGTAGGCATTCCAGAATAGATGGTAAATCTGTACTGCTGCGTGGACACCTCACCAAAGGTGCAAGAAAGAAAAAACAGCATTTGAGTCAACTGCGTTACAGGAGTGAGACTTTTTGAATATAGTAATATGCTGATGTGGTTTTTTTTTTTTTGCTCTGTGTTCTTTTTCCCCAGAAAACTGTGGACTGCATGACTACAATGTCAGTGCCTTCCACACTTGTTAAATGTCTATATCTGTTTTTTGACCTTCCACATGTGCCTGAGGTAGTTGGAGGAGCACAGAATGAACTACCTCTCGCAGAGCGCCGAGCGCTACTACAGAAAGTCTTTGTACAGGTAAGAAGGGTAAAATAGATTATAGGATTCGCAAGAGGAATGGAAATGCTTCATGTGAGAAAAGTCCAGAAACTTTTCACTTGAACCAGGTTTTGCTCTTCTTTTATTGTTCACAAACTAATGGCTCAGAGTAAGATAGATTTTCCTGCAAGGACACTTGAGGCTAAATTTCTCCTCCCCCTGTGGTTTTTGTCCTTGGCAAATATCTCCTCTATGAAAATGCATGCAGCTTTGCTGTGCAGCTGCTCAAAAGGAGCAACATCATGATGATTATTCTTTTTTAATCCAGCTGGTAATAGTCTTTGATATCTTTGGCGGTTACTGATTGAAATAGACATAGTAAAAACGATTAGTATTGATAATAATCTTTGAATTAATTTAACGTGTAACATCTAGCCTTTATTTATGGAAATAAACCAGTAATATAGAAACAAGTCCTTTAAATATGAACCATTTGAGCTTGCAGTTACTGTTACAGTTATCCCCCATGTTTCCCAGGGAGACCAGGGACTCCATCTGACCTGCTCCTGCTTTCTGAAGTTTCAACTGAAGATCTTGCAAAGAATTTCACATACATTTTCCTGCTGAAACTTTTAGAAGAGGCTGACAATTACTGTTAGAAAAGAGCTGATGATCATACTACCAGTTTCCATGTGCAGATTTTACACATCTCTATGTAGGGTTGTTGTAGCCACATATGCAAAACTATAGAGGTCGTATCAGCAATTACATCCTTCAGGGATTTGAAGGCAGTGTTCAGATTTATAAGTATAACATTTGAGAGGCATTTTGGTAACTAACTGCACTACAAAAATGAAGATGAGAGCTTTATTCCCACAATTACTAGCCTCAGTGTCTGCCCAGTAACAGTCACTATATGAGAACATAC
>JAAGAY010020953.1:4430-53359 GCA_011801015.1 Ardeotis arabs
GAATAGAATAGAATAGAATAGAATAGAATAGAATAGAATAGAATATTTCAGGGGGAATATGTAAGGGACCTACGTACAACAATCATCTAGTCCAACGTCT
Organism: Ardeotis arabs; assembly: GCA_011801015.1. NCBI lineage: Eukaryota > Metazoa > Chordata > Aves > Otidiformes > Otididae > Ardeotis > Ardeotis arabs. The sequence continues at coordinate 4,531 of JAAGAY010020953.1, forward strand.
GACCAGTTCATGGCTGACCAAAAGTTAAAGCATGTTGTGAAGGGTGTTGTCCAAATGACTCTTAAACACTGACAGGCTTGCGGCATCAACTACCGCTCTAGGAAGCCTGTTCCAGTGCCTGACCACCCTCTTGGTAAAGAAATGCTTCCTAATGTGCAGTCTAAACCTCTCCTGGCACAGCTTTGAACCACTCCCACGTATCCAATCACTGGATACCAGGGAGGAGAGATCAGCATCTCCCTCTCTCCTTCCCCTCCTCAGGAAGCTGCAGACAGCAATGAGGTCACCCCTCAGCCTCCTTTTCTTTGAATCAAACAAGCCCAAAGTCCTTATCTGTTCCTCATAGGACATTCCTTCCAGCCCTTTCACCAGCTTTGTTGCCTTCCTCTGGACACACTCAAGGACCTTCACATCCTTCTTAAATTGTGGGGCCCAGAACCACACACAGTACTCACAGTGAGGCTGCACCAACGCTGAATACAGAGGGATAACCACCTCTTTTGGCTGGCTGGTTACACTGGGCTTGATGCACCCCAGGATGTGGTTTGGCCTCTGGGCTTCCAGGGCACACTGCTGACTCATACTGAGCCTGCTGTCGACCCGTCCCTTTCTGCAGGGCTGCTCTCCAACCACTCCCCTCCCAAATAGTACAGTCTTAAGCCTCAAGAAGAGGAACTACAGCAGGATTTACAGTGCAGATTCAGAGCCTGCCTCAGCTCATATTTATTTAGGAATAACTGATAATCTGGAGAAATTCATTGAGTATACCAGGTAGAGGGATCTCTCTTGATTGCAAGCTACAGTACCAGCTGCAGGACAAAAAAAAAAAATTGTATCTAGTCATATCCTACCCTGAGACTTTTCCATTAATCCTTCATTCCCTGGTGGAAAAACTGATCTATGGCAACTTTATATGAGCTGTTATTCAGCACAGCTGCTGAAATCCCGATGTGCTTCGTGTTCTGCAAGTTTCAAAATGGGACACTAGAGTTTTACCAGAAGGATTTGGTCACCTTAGTGAGTTATCAAGACTGGTTGTCAGCTGAGTTGTACTAACTGACTCTGTGCATCCTTAAAGTCTGCTCTAGTTATGAAATAAAATACACAAAGGTGCTTTAAGTTAATGTTTTTACCTCTCCTGACAGACTGAGATCAGATCTCTAGCGAAGGAAGTCTTTGATGTGGCTTCAGAGAGACAGGATTATTCTAAGACAACTTTACCTTTAAATGACAACATATAGTACTACTTTTTATTTTGTGTGTATTTCTGAAATTTTTAGGGTGATTTTGAGCTGCATAAACATCAGTACATAGGTGCATTTGAGATGACCTAAGCTGTCCCACCTGTCCCTCAGCTGCTTTTCAAGTAAGGTATAGTTTTGTATTTTGTCTGACAGCCTTGCGTGGGTATCTCATACAGTCTATTGCTTTCAAACACTAATAGATTCCTGTCTTTAGGTAACTGACTTGAGCCTTTAAAGGCTGAAACTAGCAAAAATGTGAAAAAGGCTATGATCAAAGCTTATGTTTTCTTCTTTCATTTGGGTTTATTCCCTCCCACGCTGCACTGATGAAGTGGGGGAATGCCTAACACCTACAGAACGGAGATGCTACCAAAGGATATGAAAAGATGTATAGTGTGATGTCTGTAAACTGTGTTTGTAAGAATTTAAAAGACAGTAATTGAATGTTGTTTGGGCTTCTGTCTCTGGGGTCTTAAGGGCTTGAGATTTTTTTTTCACACAGTGAAAAAAAATGTTATTTCTTTTAGAAAAGGTAACATGCATTTTATCAGTATGAAAACATGGTAAAAAAATAACCTTAGTGTTTCTATAACAATATCTGCAGAACTGCTGGCCTAATTCTGTAGTGTTTTGCTCTATGTCTAGTGATATATATATATATGTGTGTAGAGTAGGATAAATATCAACCAGATCAGAATGACAGCATTTTACACCCATGTAGCAATGACTCTGCATCAATGTAAATGACAATCAAAGCAAAAAACAGCAGAAAATCTAGCTCTATAAATAATTATAGAGGCTTAAAATTCAATCTGTCCTTGAAGAAAATATCTGCACTGCAGAGCAAGTCTGTTCAATAACACAGAACAATTTTAAACACGTATTTTTCCCTTCTCCAAAAGTAGGTGATCTGAAGATTTCACATTGTAAACTAAACATTAGGCTTAACAGACTGTGTGAATTTTCTTTAATTACGTGTTTAAAAAAATTGCATATGTGAGTTAAATGAAAGAAATAAGCAGCAGATTTAAAGCTTGAGTTTGTGCAGTAATTCTTTTTTCCTAATTTATAAAAATATCTAAGAAATTTTGAATTAAAAGGTGAAATTTTATTTTTATTTACTTTTGGGAATATGTATCAAATACATACACATGTGCATTATAAGTATATTTGCGCATATTTCCTTCTTTATTTCTAAAAAAACCCACTTTTGACTGTTATCAACATTTTATTCTATTTTACTATTAAAAAAGTGATCAAAACCAAATACAGTTTTGCTCATTTGTGGGGGTGGGATACTTTGAGCATTTCTAAAGTATTTTTCCAATGAAGTTGAAAGGAGGTTTGTGAACCAAGCAGTCTGTTTCACTTCAGCAAAGCAGCATTTTTCAAATGAGAACAGTTAGCGGAAAAATTCCCAGCTAGTTTTATTAATTAAATTATCCTCTTCTGCCCAGAATCTACTTGCCACTCCCATCCATTTTGGAAAAGGAAAATGTAACATTTAAACAGGGAAAGAGAAAGTCTTTCCCCTTTGCTTAAAGATACCTTGCAAACTCTTGTTGATCCTTGCCTGTCAGCAGGAGAAAGAAAAGGAAGAGATTTCCAGAGATGTAATGAAGAAGGACATATTGGGAGCGAGTGGATACACACACCAGGCTACATCAACAACATTTTCCATCTGCTGGATCTATCTACACTGGGATACTTTCACTACCGAGGATGAAAAATTCTAAAGATGCTCCAAATGGGTCACTTGCCTAGAGCAACAGGAACACGGCACAACATGAAATAGGGAAACCAATAAAAAGCTCAGTTTGAATGTTAGGTCTAGCAAATAGAATGCAGAAGATCACTACATAAGTGTCAAAACCTTATCTCCAAGCATCAAGTAGGATTCCATGTAACCAAAAGAAAGACCACACCACTGAAAAGAGCTGTTAAAAGTGTGATGAAAAATTGTTAAATGAACAAATTGTATTCAAACCAAACACTTTTTTTTTTGTCTTCTTACATGTATTTGATTCTGGATATCCATTCAACATGCTTTACTTTATTTCTTTGGTTAATATAGTTGATTTAAAGTTCTGATTTGCTTGGAAAAAAAAAAAAGATAATCTATTTTACAAAACTTTTTTGAGTATTCAATAATTGCTGTCGTTCTGTGTTAGAATAAAACCAAAATCTCCCTCTCTGTCTATGGTAGATGAAATGTAAAAGGCCATGACCTCTTAGTATCTGTTTTCATTCACTGACTGGAGATCGCAACATAGCTCAAGTATAATACTCTCCATTATAGTCACCCAACATTAGGTGAGATAAATCTGGCAATTCCTGTCTTCCCTTTGGGAGCTAATCAACTTTTTGTAATTAAATAATTATTAGACCAGAAGAGACTCATAGGTAGCTGAGAGAATTGGGATGGAATAATTCATGTTCATATTGTTGCTCTGAATTATTTCCAATATTCAGTCTGAACAATGAGTTATTAACTGTTCTAAAATGGGGAACCTCTCATATCTAAGATATTCTATCATAGACTCAAGAAAACTTTGCTGAACCACATAAAAATCTTATTTTTCTTATCCTTGAGAATATTTTGCAATCTACTGGTTCCAACAAAGTTCTTAGATTTCTTGCGTCTATTTCATCTTACACAAATACAATTGCATAAAGATTCATTTCATTTTACAGACAGTTCTTTTCAAATCTCAATTCTGAAATTTCTTTTGTATTATGTGGGGTTTTTTGGGGGGAGGGAATATCAAATACTTCTTTGAAGATTTTAGCAAAGCAAAAATCAATATTTATGTGTAACACTAAAAATGAGCAAAATAATAATGACAAAATCTGTAGACTAAAGGATGTTGTCTGTTTCAAGCAGATATTTTTTTCCAGGGAGAGATTAAGATATTTCTCAGTGATTACATCTTGAATTACAATAAGGAGTGAGAAATGATGATGGGCTGATTAAATGCAGAAGGAAACAAGTAAATGTTTAATTGTACTTTCTAAAGGCACACTGAATTAACTTATATTTCTTTTAAAACTTTCAAATGTACAGATTTAGTATAAATTACCCACGGAAGTGGAGGAATATAATGCTTTTTAATGTTGGGGGTGTACATCTGAATAGACAGAACAGAGACACGCACACAAACTGTAGCATGTTTCCTATACAGGACATCAGTGTCAATGGAAGCTACAAAGCAAGAAAGCAGTACAGTCATATTTTATGTATTTAGCTTACAGAACAATATTCTTGTATCCCAGATGTCTTCAAAATTTAACCCTGCATAAGCCAAGTGGTATGAGGCATTCAGTACCGAACAGAAAGAACAGCTATTGAGCATTTTCCTTTAGTTCAGTTTTCTAAAGTAATAAGGTAGTAATTTTACATATGTGCCTTTGTGTCTGCCAGTTTAGCCCTAATTAGTTTTGAAAAAATATACCAATTTCACCTTTAGCAACCAACACCTGTTTTTATTCAGGTGAAGCAGCACATTCTATGCATGCAGCTAACCCTAAGAATAAGTGATGCACCACCTAAGTTTAGGTGCAAATTAAGATAGGTGTAGTTAATCACATTGTGGGTAGACTTTTCTCTTCAGTAATTACAAAAAAAAAAGACAAGATCTTAGGTCTGACAGCTAGTTTGTAGAAGGCTAAAGCTAGATAAGAAGTCTATCATCATAAATAACGAAGAGTCGAAAATACACAGGGCTCTATCTCCAACTCATCATGAAGCTATTCTCTATCAGTAGCCATAGAGCACTAATGCAGTGGGAGCTGAGCACCATGGACTCAGAATCTGTGTATTCATTTATTAAGGCAAATGACATTTTGAGACGAGGGTACAAGCCAAACTTTTCTTAGTGATGACAGATGGTATAACAAAGGGCATTGACCACAAACTGTGGCTTAAGAGGTTCAGACCAGACACTAGGAAAAAAAAAAAAAACTAGGAAAATAGCACAGCACTGAACTGGGCTGTCCAGGGTAGAACTTCCCACCTTAGAAAGTTTCAAGACTTGATTAGACAAAGCCACAGCTCACCTCATCTATGTCTTGCTTTGTGTGGGAGACTGGAAGAGATTACTCTTAACCTAACATTTCTAGGGCTTTCTGATCATTATTGAGTTTGGCCTATGTATTGGGTCTGGCTGGAGAGGAGCTAACTTTCCTCATAGCAACCCATACAATGCTGTGCTTTGACTTTGTAGCTAGAAAGGTGTTGATAACACACCAAGGTGTTGGTTATTGCTGAGCAGTGCCTGCGCAGCGTTGAGGCTTTCTCTCCAACCATCACATTAAAGGTCAGTAGACTGAGGGTGGGCAAGCGTTTGGGAGGAGACATAGCTGGGACAATTGACTCAATCTGACCAAAGAGATATTCTATACCATAGGAAGTCATGGAGAAAGGACAGGGGTGGGGCATTCATTATTAAGGCATTTGTCTTCCAAAGCAAGCTCCGCACATACTGAGGCTCCGCTTCCCGAGAAGTGGCTGGACATCACCTCCTGATGAGATGTAGAGAATACATCTTCTGGGTTGTTTTTTTTTTTTTTCCTCTTTGCTTCCGCATGTGGCCTATGCTTTATCTCATTACACTGCCTTTATCTCAACCCACAAACTTTTCATTTTATTTTCTCCCTGTCCTGGTGAGGAGGGGGAATGAGAGTGTGGCTTAATGGGCACTGTGCAGCCAGCCAAGGTCAACCCACTACAGCCTAATTTCCTATATAAATGTCTTTAAAATTATAATATGTAAATACATACCTTTTTCTGTTTCAAAAGAGTTGCTTTTATATTTGATGCAAATAACCAAACACAAATCACAAGGCACAAGAAACAAAGAAAGAGATGCCTTGAATGTGTTTTTAAGATGGTTTTCTGGACTTTTTGCATGGTGAGTTGAGAAGAGTTGTGTGAGGAGAGTCAGAGGAAGGTTCAATGCTTGGTTCAGCAATTTTTTCTTAGTAGTGCTGGTGGGACCTCAGGTATTTCCTTCTCCAGTGTGGGCCCTGAGCACCTTCGCAACAGGTCAGCTCTGCTGACTGGAAGAAGGGATAGAGGCAGCTCTTATCTAAATTGCAACCCTAAGCCGGGGTTCACTTAAGCCCAATATATAAGGCTACTCCTATTTCTGTCTATTTTTTTTTCATATTTCTAGAAAAAAAAATTATTTGAGGCCTTTACCCATCTTTAAAAGTTATTTGCAATTGGTTAGGAGACCCAAAGCTATTAGGAAAATCAGACAGTCATATACACACTTCACAGAGGCAAAGAACAACATTAAAAAAAAAAAAAACCTGGGCTAGAGGAAAAGGCACAATAAGTTTCCTTCCTGATCAATAGTATAGGCCACTTTCAATATAGAATTTGGGTTTTTTTGTCCATGTCTTCATTCCTATTACACCAGCTTTGTGGCTTCCCATTCACAGCTCCAGCCCTAGGACTCCAGCCCCACAGGTGTCACACCCACCCACACAACGAGCTGTCATTACTGTACAGTTCTTGTTCTTGTCATAAGGCTCTGAATCTCTTCCATCTCCCAACACATGGCTCTTGCTTCTGTAAACATTATTAATATCCTCTGTGTTTATCCTATTTATTTCCTTAAAATATACTTTATTCTCTTTTTTAACGTGTTTCATTTCAATACTGTTTTGTATTTTCTTTTCTACATCGTTACTGGACCAGACTCCTGCACTGTGCACTGAGCCTTGCTTCTCTATTCTCCCTCTTCCTTATCTATCTTCACTCCCCAGCAATGCTGATAGGGGGCATTTTCCTCTCCTAGCCTTGCAGGAGACTTGCTGCACCTCCTGGTTCCTCCCTTCCCTCTGCTAATGACCAGGAAGTGAGACGAACAAGATTGACAGTCTCTGAAGCACGGAAACTGCCATCTGTGCTTTGTAGATTGAAAATCTTATTAGTTTTGCTTCCAGCCAAGTTGTGCATATGGAGCAGAGCGACTGGGGTAAGGAAAAGTGCAGCCAGGGGGAGGGGGAGGACCATGGAGGGAACAAGAGCAACCACTAGGTAAAAATGCAAATACGGAAGAAATACAAGGAGATAAAGGTATGTGGCAGAAAGAGAGATTACACAATTTCATTTCATCCTTCCACCTTGTTGCCAGTTTTTCACAACCCATATCCTAAGATAATATCTCGTCTAGAGATACAAAGAGAATTAGGCTTTGAACTCTCACAACTGACTGATAGTACATAGCTGACCAAATGATCCACAAAACACACCGCTGAGTTTTTTGGGATGGTTTAGAGGCAAGAGGCACCTCAAGTTTTGCTCTTCTGTTTTCCACCGTGGCGGAGACGAACATCTTGCCACCTACCTGCTCTCCAGGGCTATTAGCTGGCACTATATTCTGCCTTTCTGCCTGGGGCCTCCACTCTTGGGGTACGCCTGAGATAACGTCCAAGCATGACAGGAGCCTAGTGCTAAAATAGCTTGAGTAGGGAAGTAAAACACATTCTTCAGCCCCTTGGGGCTAAACCTAGGTATATCAGGATATTACAGTGAATACTAGCCCTTTCTTTGCTGCCTCCCTGCCTTTCTTCTCCATCACTATGTCCTGGGTTTAGCTTTCTGCTGTTCTCGCAGAAGTGCCTGCCTTTCTGCATGAAATGTATTCACGTTTCCTTTCAGGTTTTACAATGCTGGCGACCAAATCCCTTCAGCACTCTGGTTCTACTGCCTTTAACAGGTGTAAGCAAGCATGTACATATACCTACTCAGGTCATCTCCCCCTGCATGAGGCACGGCGGCAGCAGCACATCACATCGCTTTCCCAGCAACTCTTTTCCCTGCCTGCCTGCCTGCCTTGAAGGCATCTTAGAAGCACGTCAGAGACAGGGCAGGAGTGGTCCAGACACAATGCGCCCTGGCTGTGCTTACTCTGACAGATTCTTTAGCAGCCCATTGCCAGCTGGTGCAAGCTATATCAGCCCCACAGCCATCATAATTTTTGCAGAGGCTGGAAGCAGACTGAAGAATCTGGAAAGCCATAATCCAAATGCACTAGCTAAAAAAATACTCAGTATTAGAGATGGAACCAGGCTGTTCTGTGCTAAAATTGAATTTCCCCCTGAAGTCCTATCTTTCTTTGTATATTTCTTATGGGCTCATAACTGTCACCACAATTATGCTTCCACTGCTTTGCAATGCATATGCTAATACTTCCTTTGCAAGCATACCTGATAACTCTTGTAGAGCCTTGCAGTCTCAAAGCTGGTTTTATATATTCATTCTCATTTATATTTTCCCTTAATCCTTATATTTCTTTTCTGCATTCTTCTTAGAAGCCAAAAAAAACTCTGCAGAATCTTTAAAGCCTACATCCCTCTTTCTCTTTCCTTGTGTTTTAAACTGCAGGGATGAAACAAATTTTCTCACAAACAGAGAAGTACATGTCTCCTTTCTCAGAAGCACAAAGTACAACTTCAGAGCTCTTTATCTAGTGCTTAAATATCTTCCCCCCACCCAGCTTAACATGCAACTACTAGACATCACTACAGGTTAGTAGTGGAAAACAGTGAGGGTTGTTGAACATTATGCAGATAAGCACAAAGTTTTTAATATCCAGTACCTCAATAATTTTGTTAAATTCACAGACTGAAGATAGCACCACCAACATGGGGTAGCCCATGGAGCGTAAAATAGCATGCTCTGCTTTATTCCAGACTGAAGCGGCTTATAAAAAAAAATATTGTAAAAGTTCTTAGTGTCATTAAGAAAGATAAAGAAGGAGGCTGCTGAGGCAAGAAGCAGACTTCTCTGCGACCCAAGGATGTTGCGTTCAATTTCGTTGAATGGACTGTTGCACATCTGATTCAAGGTTGATCTCATGATTGCAATGATATCTGCATTAACAACAACAACAAATGAAAATCAAATCAAACAGTCTGTCTTTTACTTCATCTCTGCCTGCCACTACATGTCTTGCACTCCTGGTTGTCTATGAACCCAGTTTAAATCGGACGGGCTGAGCACAAGCTCATACCAGTCTTGTTTGTAACCTCGTTAGCAGAGCAGCTGCAAGGCCTGATGGGCAGACAGGGGCACCAAAAGTCAGGGGTCAACAGTATACTACAAGAATGCCCAAACCAGCAAGCTCCTGAGAATGCTTTGCATCTTCTAAGGAATACAACTTAGAGAGCTTGGTATTTCCTGAGGAACCTAAGCGTTGTGTGGGAGCATCCTGTTGATGGAGCCCCCCCTGGGGAAAGATTATATGCCCTAAAGCAGAAGAGATCTGAAGGATAAGATAGGTACCTATAATTCATGGCCAACACTGTGAGAGTTTTAGATGCATCCATTGACTGGGAGATGTTTGTAAATGGGCTTCTTGAAACCTTGTCTGAAATACTTAGGGAAAAAAAATGCAAATTGATGCTTCTTTATTCTGTCCTCACTACATGCTTGACCAGCACAAAGTAGATGTGGTTCAGAAGCTACACTGTAAATTTATGCAACTTCATTGCAAGGTGAATCCTTGCTGCCCAAGGTGAACCATGCTGTCCAGATATGATACAGGATACAATATGTAAGACCATAGCTGAACATTTCCAGCCAGTTCAGCGTGCTGAGCAAAATACGTGTATTTAGCTGCACTTACCTATACAGACACACCTCTAAGTGTTTAGATCCAGTGAAATGACAATTTATAAATTATTTAAGAGAGCCTGAATCAGGCCTAGAATAATTATAATCTCTGCTCTGATTAATGAGAACCCAGTGTTTTAGAACATGGCAGTATTCAATCACCAATCAAAACCGTACCAGGCATTTATTCCTATGAATATAAATACATGGAGGCCTGGCTTCACAGCTGGTGCAAATTGGCTTAGCACCATTGACTTTATGTCTAGATCAAAAACTAGTATGAATAAAAAAAGTGAGAATACTGCCATTTTTTTTTAAACTACTTGGGCTGTGTTAGTGAGCGGTGCTCTGTGAAGCCCACCCCAGGAATAGATAGCCCAGTGCACAAGTCACCAAAGAGTATTCCTATTATTATCTGCGTGTTTCTTTGTGTAAGCACCAGCTGCAAAAGCATGCAATATAAAAAGATGCTTTTGTGCATGTTGTTCAAAGCTGTGCTCTAACCTGATGATTGTGTTTTTAGTGGTAAATCTCTAAAACACAGTCTGCCCCACCACCAACTCAGCTCACTAGCAGAAGGAAATGCCTAAGGCAGAAGCCCCAGCCAGATGCGAAACAGAGCATCCTTCCTCCCAGGGAGCTCTGGGGGGTTGGTGCCTCTCCTCCCCAGTGAGCAATGCTTCCTTTCCTTCTCCACCTGCCAGGACAATACAGTCGTTACACCAAGATGCAACAAGTGCTATAAGGAAGGGAGATAAATTATGATTTTTCCTCTGAGGGAATAAGAGAGAGTACTCTCTGGGATAAAACTCTTCCTTTATGTAGAGGAAGGGGACTCCAGCTGTACTGAAATGATGACTGCAAGTGGAGTGGGTAGTGGAAGACATTTTCATGTACCCATTTCACCAAGATCCATAAACAGCTCAGAGCACATAATCCTTATTAAATAGTTATGACCAGTGATTAAAAAAAGCCCAGCAGCATAAATTTCTTTCTCTTTATTTTTTTTTTAAATAGTAAATACCACTAAGTTTAACCATGAGGTAGTGAAAGCCTGTAATTCCTTTTCCCACCTACCATCTGTCCTGTCAATTCTCTCCCTTTCTCCTCACCTCACTGTTTTGTGCTGTTTTGTGCTGTAGCTTGGAAGCTTTGAAGTTTTCCCTCAGAAAGCTGATTATATAAACGTTAGTATATCTTCAGCTTTAAAGCAGGTGGATCATCTCAGAGCATTTTACTAATTTTTCAGAGGGTTTTATACTGTTCTTTTTTCAGCAGGGATTTTTCCAAGATTATGAAGAAAAAAAAAGATGAATACAGAAAGCAAGAGAAACTATCAATAAAAGTCTTTTTGATGCAAGTGGTATACTGTGACAGGATGTCATATTCAGATCTAGATTGTGCCCATGCATTTGCTATAAATATCAATTTTGCTAATGTTGTGAATAGTATGTAATTGAAGGGTTTTTTCCCCTATTGTGCTTGGAAGAATAGCAATGTGAATACAATGGAAGAATAGAAATGTGAACAAAATTTAAGAAAAGATTTTATCCATATTTCTAGAAGGAAATGATAATAACCATGTGAATATCTTCCCTTGATAAAGGTTTTGGAAGTAAAGGAAGATTTTTTTTTTATTGGTGCTTTGGAGGGGGATTATTTGTTTGTTTTAATTTTTATGGAAATATCCTTTTTGTTATACTCTCCTGTGGCGTGATGATGCCTGGTTTTTTTTGCAGTGGGGAGTGTGGTCCTGAATGTAATATTCTCCACAAACTATACAGAGGATTTTAATGAAAAACTATGTTTTGAAAGAACTGTCATTACTTGGATCTTTTATAGTGTGTTTGAAAGCTTCTGCTAGCACTCATGCTTGCTATCTCCTGGAAGGATTATACTGTATTGGAAAGATACGATCTATCTAGAGATATCTTTTAAATACTTTTATCAAAAGCATTCTGGGTTATTAAAACAGTGTTTATGGAAGAAATCATACCATGCAATAAATGGCAACACCATCTAAACAGACAGATGAAAATATTCAAAGCAATACAGAAAAATAAAGCTGTGATTGTTCTCCCACTTTATTGCTTACTAAAACCTAATGGCATGTGGGATGATATGTCCTAAACAAGGAAGTAATCACCTAAAATGCCAAAGCTAGGTCCTCAAAGGTATTCAGGTACCTATATCCCACTGACACCAAGAGGAGCCAGGTGCCTATTTTCCACTTGAATCTGTGAGCCTGTCAGGTACAAGCCTTGGATCCGTCTTACCTGTTACATTAACTGCCAGTTAACTTTTCTAGCTAATGCGAAGTGCATCTCAAGATGCAGTAAGCATCATGTACTACTCACAGCATGAAACAGTGAGTTCTGGGACAGAGAAAAAGTGAGTGTTTGCCAGGTGGCTTCCAAACAGAAAAGGCTGTAAAATCAGTTGGTGTAGCTGCCATGTAGCAATAACAAACCAACTAACAATATCTAGAGCCTCTGATTTTGTTCCAAGATTGTAATAAATTCTTTTTAAGAGAAGTTATTCTACTTTCTATGTTTTCTTTTCTTTCAAATAAGTAAAAATCATTGTAGTGACTATCATCAGTCTTTCATATACTGTAGTAATCATACCTTTCTACATTTGTTGAATGGTCTAGTGATGACATCAAACAATGTACTGTAGGTGATTATAAAGTAAGGGGTTTTTTTTCTGTTCAGTGAGAAGATAAAAATAATGTAGATAAAAGGAACATATCTTTTATAAGACAGAACTCAAGTAATTTGAGGTGGAAATCCATAAAAACATCGCAAGTGTTGTTGAAATGATGAGTCACGTCAGCAGCATAAAAATAATCTATTTATCTACATTTTTACCAAAGGCTTTGAAGTTCTGTATCCTGGAAAATAATATATATTAAAAAGTGCTTTGAAAAAAAGTTCAGTTTTACTTTGAGACATGAGCTCTTTCTTGCATTTATTTTCCCTCCTTCCCTACACTTCTATTTAGCGTTACCTTTTATAGCTAATTTTTGCTACCCCCTAGCATATACATATTTATAAATATATATGTATTTTTATGTTAATACATACTATAATCAGCAATTTAGATCAAGTAGCTGTCAATTAACATTATTTAAGATGAAAGTCCTCGTCTTGCAGATGGCAAATCAGAAAGCCCAATGACTAACCAGAATTTAACCCAAATCTATCAGTGATTTCTCCTGATAACATAATTACAAAGATTTTTTTTTTCTTCTTTCTCATTTCTAGTAGTCTCTTTCAATCAAAGTGCATGTTACTATATCTATGTTTTCAGTTGTGCTTTTCAGTCATATATCTTCATGAGAATCATTATCCTCATTTTAGAAATGGGGACACTGTGGCCCTCGAAGACAGTTTGCAGGTCACCAGGTTAATTACTTGGGAAGCCATGAACAGAGTGCAAGTAAACTTCGTCCGGGTCAGTACTTTCAGTCATTGGCAATAAATACTCAAATACAGTGCTAAAATTTTGTTTAGATAGGATGCTAACTTTATATCCCAAGTCCATTTCATAGTAAACTAGAAAATAACTTGAAACCCATTAAAAAACAGAATTTAGAAAATTTGATTGTATGTGTGCACACTTATTTCTTCACGATATAGTGCTATTTCAAATCTGTTATTTTTGAAAACAGACAAGGAAGAGGAAATGGTTTTGCAATACTTGGCCTATATCATGCATTCACAGCACTATCAGTACAGTACCTTGATTACTGAATAAATGCTGGCTGCTGTCTCCTCTCAGCTCTTTTCACATTCAGCAGTATAATTTTATGTTAAGGTTTAGTGTCACCACAACTGAATTGCATAAATCTGTTCATTATGCCATTTAAACTTTTAATTTCTATTGTAGGCTGTAGGAGGAAGAGCTTTATAAATGCTGCAATGCACACACCAAGAAAACCCCAGGAAAACAGACACACCCACACCCACCCAAAACCAGATGTTTTCATTAAGTATTAGATGTGTAAATATACACATTCATCGTTTCTTTTTTTTTTTCTCCATGTATAATTTGCCCGGCAATTTTCAATTTAATTAGATATGGATTTTCTTTTCTAGGTAGGTCTTTCTCTAGATAGATGTACTAACTAAAATCATAATCTTTTGATTGTCTCCTTCCATTTACTCCATAAACAGAAAATACCTCATTCTGAAGCCTAATTTAGACGATGCATAAATTTTATTCTCTCTCTGTACACACAAGGAGGGATTGTGAGTTGTTGAGATACACTATTCTGCTAAATATTTGAAGTTTTTAAGAAAATAGAAATATTAGACAGTAAGCCGCCTGAAGCAAATTACAATGGAAAGATGAAATTATATCCATGAATTGGGAAAAGGATTTATGTAAAAATGATCCCTAATAAGGTGGAACAGACATCATCCAACCTGCTAAAGAAGCATTTGTGTCCACATATGAGGCTAAAGGATAAAATCCAGCTCTTAGTCAGTGCTCTGCCCCCCAAATTCCAAGCAATTTTGTCATAGCAGAAACGGGAGGTTGACGTTGCACTTTGCTATCAGCGTATCTGTGCCACTTCTGCTTATTGGAGTTCTTAGCTCATTTGCATGCTTCTGCCATTTACCCTAGAATTTATTATGGTAGGACTGCATCTCAGACTTGGCTAGCAGCCAGAGCCTACTTCTTCATTCCCTCTTTATAGCTAATACAATGTGAAAGTCACTAACAAAAAGACTTTAATGTCAAATTACAGAAAAAAAAATCTCAATTGCTTAATAGGATTTTAAATTCTTATCATACTGGTGACTTTCTGTAAGTAGTAACATTTGAAAAGAAAGACTTAGCTGATGTTTTCTTCAAATACTCTGTGCGCATTGTAAGTTTTTTTACAAGCTGTGATATGCTGCTACTCTGTCACTACAGAGACGATACAGGGCAATGGATCACAGCTACATAGCCCTTCTCTTCTGTTCCCATCCCGTTGGACTTAACATCTTATCAAAAGTACTCGCTAAGGTTGTGCATATTGAGAAATACTCCTGTTTGATGTAGATGCCAGGCCTATTTTTTACACATAAAGGAATATGTGTTTCTATGTGATATATATATGATGAGTATATCTACACATATTCAACTATAACCACAAAGATGTGTGTGTATACATATACATATATAACTGTATGTATATATACGTATATGCTTTTACCTTTGGTAATATTACAAGTGTTCAAGACTAAATAATGCTAAAGTGATTAATATTAATAGTAATAGTAATTCTATGTCAATAAACATGGAACTGCAGTTCTGCCCAGACTAGTTTTGTGCCCAGCACTAGTAGCCAGCTCCGTTACACCTCTATAACGGCCTTTTCATCCCCTTGTCACGTTCTGATTTTGGATGAGAGGAAGGTCCCCTTGCATTCTAGCCAACCTCAGATGAGTCTGGGAGGCTAGGGGCTGCTGGACCTACCTCTCACACACTGAAGCATGGTTTTGTTTGTATTCTCGGGAACAGAATTAAGACTCAAAACAGAGTGCCAGGTAACTTTATTAACCCAACAAGAAGTTTGTAAATGGAAGAGAAAGGAGAGAAAGAAAGGAAAGAGGGAAAAGAGTTTCGGTTGTAATAGCTACCACCACGGAGCTGCAGCGTCCTGACAGTCCACTTTGCTCGATGGGGGAACAATCCATCCAATGTGGGTCATTTCGATGTCGGTCGTTTCGATATCGGTTCTGTGGATGTTGATTCCGTGGATGTGGATTCTGTCAATGTGTGTGAATGAAGTGGTGTTCCGTTGAATGAATGAAGTGAAGTGTGTTCCATTGAAAAATGTTCCCCTTTTATGTTGGTTGTTTTCATTGTATTTCAAGAGCTGGTTTTCCTAGCACACCTCTGGGCGCATGCCGGCGGGGGGCGGAGGGGAGGAGGGCCTAGGGCTAGATTTCTCGGAACCAGTTCTGCATTCAGGTTCGCAAGACAACAGGAGTTGGCTTGCGAGATAATGGGAAGCCATTGTTCGGGTGGTGGTTTGATGTTTCGACAATGTTGAGACAAATATTTGACACAGTCTCTCACACCCCTCCACCTCCATACCTCTCCTTCATATTCCTGAGGCCTCTCTAGGAAGATATTTGGGTAAGGAGAAGATGAAGCCAGGCTTTGATGCCTCTCCTTGTCATCACACATCCACACTCCTCCCTTGCTCCAACAAAGGCTCAGACATCTGCAGGTGCTCACAGGGAGCAGGACTTTGTGAAGAGGAGGTATTACAATGGCAATCAAAACTCTCAAATGCTGACTCATTACTGATCATCATACCAACAAATTAGCACAGTTTAATTATTTACCTCAACAATTTCTGATAGCATTTTTCTTTCCCTGGTAACACCACCACCACCAAAGACAGAGTTCACATAGCATTGACTGTCACTAGTACATAATCTTCACATGAGGTGCATCAGCAGAAATAAATGGAAACCAAATTAACACTCAGTTCTATCTTTCCAATCTAAATCAGACAAATACAAATTTGTGTCCTCTTCTGTGTTGGACAAGCTAAAACATTTACACTAGAACATTAAAGCATCGTTATAAACTTTTCAGTTGAATTTTTTTTTATTAAAAGTACAAGATACTAGCCATAGTGATAGAAGCTGTGCATACTTTTTTTTTTTTAATGTAATCCAAACTGTTGCTGTAAAGTCTCATTTTATACTAGTACAAGTAACAGTGTATCCATATACTGCCTCAAAGGACCCAGATGTACTTGCCATTGAAGTTTCCCATCAAAAGAGCTTTCCTCAGGTACTGGAGGAAAGTCAAAGTCCTTGGGTTATAATCTAATAATTGGTAAATAGAGATCCTATCTTGTTTACAGGCAGATGAAGCTTCCTCCAGTCACCTTTGCGTTATCCATCGGTGATTGCTAAATGAACAAGGATGTCACAGAAACAGATTCACCTTCTGGACCTCTCTTTAACCTGCTATTTAACTAAATTAAATTAAGAACTTTTGGCACTATATTACAGTTGAATTTCAGATTAGTGCTTTTGGTTTGTATTAGCAAGGCCAATTGACATGCACATTTTGACTAAAATTTTGAAGAAGATAAAAATTTACCAGAAGAAAAAAATTAAAAATTAGATCTTACCTTATTTTATCTATGCATATACTACTGCATCCTTTAGGACAGGAAAAATTGATTCTACTGTTCTTTTGTGGTAAACTTTCTTAATGAAACACTAAGAGACTAAACCAGCTCTTCTCAGATGGAAATCATATCCTCTGAGATCCAAAGAAATACACAAGCTTTTCTCTTGTAAAGTAGACAGATCTGACATGGGAATATACGTGTGCATATCTAGAAGAAGAGTTATAGCTACAGTTCTGAGCACATATTTTTGAGCACCTGTGCTCTGCCCCTCAATCTACCAACCTTGGATTTTGGACAACCTTATGTAAGTATTTATATATACATATATATATTTAGGGAGGATAGCTAAACTCTAAATGATTTTAAATCCCTACAGAGACACAGGCCTAGTTGCTAGTTGGATCTGTATTCAGAGTAGTGGATTAATTACTTGATGAACAAGAGTTTCCATTTTACATAATCACTTCTGGCATTTCAAAGAAATTTCTTCCCCAAAATAAGCAGCAGTCAAGAAAACAGGATATCTTTGACTCCATAAAGGCATCCATTTGCTCCCAGAAACATTATGAACAATTTAAGGAGCATTATTCCTTCTGTGCATCTGGACCTAATTTCTAGTATCACATGCAGAGGTTAAAAAATGTTTCTTTTGACTATCTCAAATGAAGGAGTTGCTTGAGTTTTAGTAATGACACAGTTTGTAGGTATTAAGTGTCCCCATGAAAGCTCAATGAAAACTTTTTTCTTCCCCTGCATCCCATCAGTATACTGACATTTGCAAATCATTGATCTAAACAACAATTAATTTCAATGAAATTAAAAAACTACAGAAAAGCAGGCAAGTAAAATAAATACCTCAGTATAGGAAAGACTGAATGCCTTTAGAAGCCCTGGAGACCCTCAAACTAAAATGACACTCACACAAAGTAAATCCCAGCTGCTATTGTGAACTAATAATGAAAACTAAGTATAACGATAAAAACCCTAAAACAGAAGCCACAGTAGATATAATTGAGTACTATACTTCCCACTCATTTTTCCCCTTTAAATTTAACGTGTTTTGCTAGAAAACTGTTACAGCACCATGATGGGCTCAAAATGAAAGCACTAAGTTATAGTGATATGTACCTATAATAATATCCAATATAAAATGTTGAAGTTATATTGCAGCATGATTAGCTTGGGTAACAGTAAGCATTCTCCTACCAGTAATAAAAGATAAGGCTGTCATGAACAGTTCTGCTTATTTGCCTTCTAATTTTGCCATAGAATAATGGAAGCCAAGGATAGAAAAGCCCTGTTGGACTGTCTAGTTCATGTCATGGCCAATGAAGAATTGATCATTATTAGTGTATTTTTTTAGCATTGATGGTTCTTTTACAACTTCCTTTGTAGTGTCTTCTATATTATCAGACATGCCAGTGTGAGGACGTTTTTGATGATTTTCAACCTACCTCTGTCTGTTCTTAATTCCATTCCATTAATCATAGTTATAACCCCTTACACCTCTGTAAATATTTCCTTTTTCTTGATGTGAACATCCAGGGACAAGTACAATGCTTGCTTTGTGATCTCTAATGTCAAACCTTATCCAGTGTTACTACTATTTCTTTCTGAGAAATTTAAAATTCTAATAAAACAACTTTTAAAAAGTTAAGAGTTTCCTAGATAAGAACAGACACGCGATCTGTTTGGTTAAGAGGTTGGGAACTTTTCCATCCATCTTGCTGCAGTGTGAGACTCCCCCCTGTCTGTCATGGATGACTTTTCAAGTTCCAGCACCACAACCCATCTTCATGTGTTTCCTTGTTGGCTTAGCTATCTTTAGGTACCTTAATGGTTCAGCAGATCTCTGAAAGTTTCGACCTGTGTTTAGGAATTTCTAGGAGCAGAAGTCAAAGTATAAAGTAGCTTACCAGTCAAGTCTGGCTGCTGGAGCAGAACATGATGAAGAGCAGAGTCCTAACCATACCTGCCTAAATGTTAATAAGTTCCAACACCCAGAATAACCCTACACAGAACTGTTTAACAATGCATGTGTTTTTAAAATATTTTATTATTTAAAAAAAAAAAGAGAAAGTATGTAATATTTAGGAAAAAGATGGTACATTTGGTAAAATTTGCAGAGAAAGAAAGGATCAATCATTCCCAAATACTTAATAGCATCAAATGCCCAGACTGCTTGGCCAGTTTTATGGCCTTAGACACATTCTGGGGATATTACTTTCTGCTACAACTGCTTCATTATAGTATCCTGTGTCGTCACTATTTTGTTTTAATTTCCATGGATTTTGGGTCTCGTGAAGGGTTAAAACTGTAGCCACAAGGTTTATGAACCCTGTAAGTTTGCTCTTTTTTTTCAGATTTCCTGCTTATGAAATCCACAGGCACAGGGCAACAAAAGTCATGAGAGCCATTTTAGAGACTGACTCAGGAGAGAGATCCCTCGGAGGTCCTGCTGGCTGGAGAAGTGGCTGCCACACCACCACTTCAGCCGCTGCTCTAACAGCTTTGATATTGCCAGAGCAGGCATTATAGAAACCTGGGCCTGTGAAATACTGAATCCTGGAAATCTCCTTGGCTATTTCACATTTTATGACCTTCATATTTCACACTTTATCATTTTCAAGGGTCAACTTGGAACAGATTCATTAGAAACACAGAGAAGGGTGAGAGGGTGAGCTTTTGTGTTTTAAAACATAGAAGGGCAGCAAAGGATCCTGCCTTACTGTTCTTAAGACACGGAAATATATGACCACCCAAAGAAGAAAGAGAAATATAGAAAAGATGGAAGCCTGAGATCCTTTCTGTTTGCATTTTTTCCCCTTTAACATTGCTTCCTTGAGTGAACATTCATTTGAACTGTCCATGAGGCATTTCCAAAGACCCATGTCTAGGATTTTCTGCTTAGATGATGGAAATGGAGGTAGTGCCATCATGTCAGCTCTGAGAGTCATCGCTCTTTCCGAGCTGGTTATTTACTTCAGCTGCTGACTTGCCAAAAGATCCTACAAAAGTACTCCTCCATCTAAAAACAGAAAATGTGGCAGATCTATGTTTCCAGTTGAATCAAGCCTCCAGGCTCAAGATCAATGTTCAGGAAAGACTGAGCAAAACTGCAAGAGAGAGCAAAATAAAGAAAGAAAGGAAAAGGAAGGAAGGAAGGAAGGAAGGAGGGAAGGAAGGAAGGAAGGAAGGAAGGAAGGAAGGAAGGAAGGAAGGAAGGAAGGAAGGAAGGAAGGAAGGAAGGAAGGAAGGAAGGAAGGAAGGAAGGAAGGAAGGAAGGGTGAGAGGAAGAAAGAGTATAAAAGAAGACAGGAAGCAAAGAATTCCAGACAGGTTTTTGGGAGGGGGTTTAGTACTGAGTGCAAGTTCTATCTGTACATGAAATATTTCAAAGTAGTTCTTCTGGGGAAAAAAAAAAAGGTGCCATTCCTCAAATATTACTCTGCTTACAGATGGAAAAGCGTAACTGTTCAGTCCTTTATATATGTTTCCTACCTGAGACAGTACCAGATGGTGCCATGTAGTCTCAGGTTAATCATTATGTGAGAGACCTGGGCTGGGAGCCAGACCCACTTCACAGTCAACTGTGAGAACAAGTGATGCTGAACCTTACATAAGATTCACAAGCAGAGCCCTTGCATTTTAAGCAGACATCTGGTATGACATTTCATATTTATCTGCTATAAGGGTTCAAACTGAGCCAGAATGTGGCATTACACCATGCCAGTCTTCTCTGGTATACTTATCAATTTTTTGCAGAATACAAACTTCCATGAGAAAGAAATCTTGTATTCTTACTGTTCAGGATGAGAATGTTCCAGGTAGGTAGCAATGCAGGGCTGAGTCTCCAAATAAACAGACTGAAAGAGTGCTTTTGGGAAGCAACTGTCCCTTCACCGTGCCACACAAATAAAAAGCATGAAACGTATTGCTGCAATTCTATTTTCCAAGTGCTTGAACACATGAAGGGACTCCCCACAAATTCGTTTTGCAGTAAAGAGAAAATTGCTTTTGGATCTACCACTCTGTGACTGCAGAGTCCTACTGCCCCCGTGAAACGGGACTTTGAGTGATTTAATCTGCTGCTAAAGTGCACAGTCAGGTTAGAGGTTACGCGTATGCAGTATGGAGGTGTCAGAGCACAAGTGAGATGGTTCAGCATTTAACTCTAAAGAAGGAGGAACATTTTCCTTTCACATCAATAGGATGTTGACTATGAAGAACAGCAATATTTTTGGCCAGCAGTATTTACTGTATCACCAATGACAAAAAAAAAGTAACTAGGCTTTTCAGAGCCTTTGAAACTGGGATTACTGAAGAACTGAGAAAAGTATCAGCAGCTTCTCTCCTACACACGCACGCACACACACACACTAATAGGAATTTATCCAACCAAACAAAGCAGAGCCATTATAATTTAAGGATAACACCCTTTCCCCAGTACTCGCACTCAGTGCATGACTATCCAGTGGAATTCCAAAGCTGAATAAATTCAGTAAAAGAGTACCGTACATCACTGAAATGCAGATGCTGCACATAGACCTGGAACGTTTAATTTTCTTCACTAAAATATTTTCCAAAACTATTTTTATTTAGAAAGATATATTATATTTATTTTTCTTTATTTTTTTTTCTTTCTGATATTTAGGAATAAAGGCTGATTGGCAGCCTTCTTGCAGATCAAGTTCAAATACTAGGTTTTCTCCTTACCTTACATGAGAACGCCATAGAAATTGGAGGGTCTGCAGTATCAAGTGTTCTGCAGGAATGATCAGAGTTGAGCTTTTCTATTTATGCCTCATGTAATAAAATTCTCATACTGTTTCCACTCAGTGTGACTACTGGGCAGAACCCTATGTTAAGAAGAGTAGAACCACACTACCTTAAAAGAAAAGCTATGATAGGAACTCTCTTTTTTTTTTAATTAGTATAAGATGTTCATTGCTACACCAGTTCATCCATGCAATATTTTCCCATCTCCTCCTTGCTCCTTTTGGGGTGTCTGCTGTGTCAGCTTCATAAAAAAAAATAACACTTCTTATGGAGCTCACAGCCAAGTGGTCATCTGTTGAAGCAGCAGTTTAAAATCTGGACCAAATTTTCTATGGAAGTATGCATAAATAGAAATACTTATCTATATGTGTATATTTATATATTTATTTGTGTATGTGTGCATGCATTAAATAAATATAGAAAATTCACTCTCAAATGTTATAATTTTCCTGTTCTCAGTATTTGACTATTATTAAAAATGCTCTTAAAATGTTGCCACAGTTCTTGCTAAAAGCTATTTGATAGATTTTACAGTACATATTTTATTTATCCACTGTCTTGCACAAATTACAACTTTTGAAAAGCAGGTAATTAATAAAAAATACCCTTAGCACGTGGCAGAGATTTTAAATAGCTGCATTCACAAGAGAACTATTACATTAATGGATATATTCCAACCAGAATGGAGGCCCCATTGTGTTAAGTGCTGTACAATCACCAAGTCAAAGACGGGCCCTGCTCTGTAATACTTGCAGGCTAATTAGCGATAACAATAGAACATGACTTATTTTCATTGATACTGGGACACTCAGGGTCCACTCAAACTCCCACCAAGCTTAGCTGTAAGACTCCCACTAAAATTAATAGGCATTGAAGCAGGCCCCCACAGTGAATCAACCAATTGTGTGAACTATCAAGAACGCAAGCAAGCATAATGTGAAGAAGGAAAAAAAAAAAAAAAAGGAAAAAGGAAAAAAATAGTGCTAGAGTATCTCAGAATGTACTTTGTTCATTTATTTTGACAAGGCTAGTTTAAATAATTTATGAAACTTCATAGTAACACTAATGAATTTAGCGTGCAAGTAATAAAGAATTGATAATGTGGGGCCTTCATTATAACATTATGCCACTAAGCCTTTGATTAAAAGATTAAAAGAGTTGAAGCCTCCATTTAATTTATTTCTTTATTTTGATAAGTTCATTTTGTTTGCAGATTAGTACATTGAGAATTTCCTATTGTAATTTATTGCCCCTGGCTCTGTGACATGAGACACCACAAGACTACATCCAATACATCATTTTACATGCCTACAGTGAATGCTCTTGCTACTCAACTGGAGTTGGGAAGATAGAATCAGACATCTAAATTTTTTTAAGAAGTCGTATTTCCGACTGTATTTACACGTGAATAAGCTGTGCCTTTTCTCTCTCTCTCTCCCTGATCCCCAGCCTCTGCATCCTCATACACAGAGTGAAATAGAAATGGGTAGACAGGGCAACACTGTTGGCTAAATCAATAATCTGGTGCTTGAGATGTTTACCTGGACTGAGTGTAGAGGGCTTCAGTCTGCTGTGGCTAATTAGACTGAAACCATTTCCTCAGTAAGTCCTAAGCCACACAGGAGTTACTGCATGACAGACATGAAGTGTGACAAAGCATTGCCTAATTTTGTCTATTAGAAGATCAGTGATGATCTTCTCTATATACAATATGCCTTTTAAACAAGATTAAAAACCAAACAGTTCCAAACAGTTAAGTTCCAAACAGTTAAGAAATAGGCTTCTAAACCTTACTACTTTAAAAATAATTCATTGTTTCTGTAACCAATCTTTTTGGAGATCTGTTCTCTATAAAAATGGATTTAAAAGCTAGCAGACATTTGATCCTTTTTAAATCAGTGGGACTCTTCTCTGAGTTTGGATGACAACCTAAATGCATTTGCACTGAACAGTTAGTACTTCCATGGGAGCTAATGTGTTAACTAGGGAAGCATCTGCTAACAAGCATATCAGTAATGATGACTGTAAGCTTCTAATAAGTGAAAGAACTGTAAAAGTAAATGATCCATACATGTTCTTGAAGGAATCCTGCTGTCATTAAGATTGGCCTCTGCATGGATACATCAATAGTATAGTTACAAATTCTGTTGCAGTTCACTTCATCTTCTAGGTTATGTGATGGAGAAAGACAGACCTTATCCTGGAGTGCAGGATAAAATTATTTCACAGAGGGAGCCATCATCCATCTAGATTTCTAAGAGGAAAAAAAAAAACAAAACAAACCTCCCTGTATTTTTTTAATCCACTGTTTTAATAGTTCTGATTATGTATATACAGAGATTATTTTAACAAGCTGTTTCTGTACACAATCATAAGATTCTAGCTTAGTCTTACTAAACAGTAGTCATTGTAGACAGTTGGTATATTTCAGTCATATGATTGATTATTTTTCAATGGGAAAAATATTTTGACAATTCCAGTGTTTTTTAATTACTGACTGGGACTCAAAGTTCTATAGGAAAAATAAGAATTGGACAATTTTTTTTTAATCCTCCAAAACTTTTATCTTAGAACTTTTCATATATTTTGTAATTTTACAATTTGTGGATGCTTTTTATTTCACTTGGAGTATTTTTCTACATGGATTTTTTTCATATTTAGTTATTATATCTGCAGTATATTGCCACAGCAATATGCTGCTGGCCCTGCCAATTACAATACAATGGTTAAACCATTGTTTTTATTTTTAAAAACATTAGCAATCTGCCTTTCATGAAATGCCTTTTATGCCTTTTGTTTCTATTTTTCTTTTAATGGAATGGTTGGCATTTATGCTATTTATGAAATTTTAAACAGCTGCTGTTAAATGTGTCAATATCTTATTATGACCATAAACTGTTATAGGCAGGCAAAATTATGACAAACTGCCATAAAATGCAGATAGAGACATATTGTCAAAGCAAAGGCTTTGTTGGCTTCATATGGGGCATCTAATTGTAAGTACTCTCAAACTTGCTACGACATGCTGCATCGTAAAACAAGGCCTGATTCTGCATCTGGTAGAAGAATTAGCAGGCAAATGCTGATGTGAGCATTCTCCTTGAATTCAGTAGGACTACAGTACTCATTCTGGATGGGATTCAAGCCACTTAACTGCAAGCATTAAAATGTTAAACTTCTAGTCTAAGTAAGTTACCTAAGCTCCCACAAATGGCAGTGAAGAGTTGAGCACAGATGTATGGGGATTCATCACACCCTGAAACAGTTATATACAACAGGTCAGTTGAATACTTTATTGGGATGGTTTTAGTCTCTGTTGACTGTTGAGGAAGTCTTCACAAAACCACTTGCCTGCACTGTCTGCATTCAAAATCAGCAGTCATTAGGCCTCAGGACTTCTATCTACTGTTAACAATACTACAGAAACAGACATATTATTCTGAGAGGGCTTGAGGTGTCAGCTTTGCTATTTACTGCAGATCTCCCGAGAGAGAGAGAAGATGCATCATGCACAATTCCTTTTGACATCTACTAATATCTTCATTGATCTTGCTAATTTTACATCTTCAGTCATTACATCAATGACATTAACCAAGGAAATAGAATAGAGTTACAAAATTGGATCTGAAATATGTATCTTTTTCTAGTTGTGGGAGTGAGAGAGGAGATGCATATACCTGCATCTTCAGGAAGGAGCATTCTCTGTGACTGAAAGGCATTGAGACAGCAATTATGCTTTGTGTTGTATATACATATACATTGGGAGCCAACAGCCTGTCTTAAGATCTGCAATGAAGAGGCATTAGCTCTAAAATATTCAAATAAATGCGCATGTTGCATTTTACAACACAATACCCTACACAGAACTGGACTAGGAACTGGTCTACTTTGAAAATCACTGAGACTTCAAAAATTTCTGCATGATTTTGAAGAAAGGAGAGAGAAGTTGTCCTGTGAAAGCAAATTGCAAAAACACTAATTGCTGCAATCACTGTAGAACACTTGTGCTAAAGAAGGATCTTGAATATTGGTTTCCTCTTTCGTGAATTAGTGCCTTAACCATCCCAATGTCACTTTCACTTGCTCTGAGTTACTCACTCTCCTGTAGTGAAGCTCCTGATTTCTAGTGACAGGGAATGCACGTAGCATCCTCTCAGCTTTCTGCTTTCCATGGTTCATATGCTGTAACACTTACTGTCAGCCAGACAGGAACACTGGAAAAGACATCTCAGCCTCCTGTCTAGTTACCGTAGCAAATGTGTGTGTAAGTGTTGAGAGATTTCCATTTGTGAGGCTTCTAGCTCATTTTAAAACACATAGTTCTGAGAAATGCTTAACACTCACAAGTTCTATGAAGAGCGGTGTTGCATGCAGCTGGACTTGCCCATTTGTTTACTAAAATACCTTTCTCTCCTATGTCACACACAAACAGGAAGGGACAAGTCTGGCAAAGCTGGCCTTACAGATTTAAATAACCAGTGACCAAGTGGTTGTTGCTTGTCTATTCACCGCTGAAAGGAAGCATGCCTCCTGAGAGGCAAACTCAGTCTCAATTCCAGCTCTATTTTTAACTTGAAAATAGGTCCATTTACTACCCTCCAAGGACTGTGAGGTAAGCATTAACCCAGGAGCACTGTATTTTCAACACAGTTAATTTTTACCTCTGGATCAGGCGGCACTGTAAATGTTTAGATTTGATCTATTGTGGAATATCTGACTATAGCCAATGTCTTATAATCCTCAGTAACCATTTTCACTGTACTGGAAACCTACTTGTATCAAACTAATAATTTTAGCAGAGATATATTTGCTTTCCACTCCATCAGTATGCAAATATAACTTAAAATTACAAACAAGCTATGAGCCCATATAGTAGAAAAGAACATATAACTTTATTTGATAACTTTAGACCCCCCAACTTTCAAAATACTATCAATTATCTTTCTTTTATTCTAATATTTAAAACATATTTTTTTTTCCTTTCTAGGAAGAATTTTATTTGAGGTCATTTCATTTAAGAGTCTGTTGCCTTTTTTCAGCTTTTAAAAAACATTTCTCCTAAAGGCTGACATTTAAATCTCTAAAACTAAAATCACAATAGTTTTTTTTTTCATATCCCCATAACATGTTATCTCACAAGAGGTTCTGCTGTAATATAATGCAATACGCATTTATTAAGAAGCCATTAGAATCATTTATTTTGTGAAGAGATGATGAACCCTCTGCTACAATCACATTTTTATACATCACTAAAAGGAATAGCCAAAACCAATCTTCCTTATGACTCATAATGATTATGTGAAGTAAGTTTATTACAGAGATACGTTCAAAATTATTTTAGGGCAACCTTTGTGTTCCTTTCTTATCACTAGATGACAGCAGCAAGAACTTCACATATCAGAAAACAGTGTGAGGCACATGTGCATAAGGGAAGACCAAAACTTTTTGATCTGACCAGACAGAAACCCTCCCAAAATTGATCAAGAGGAAGATAATGGAAAATGGAGCTGCTGCAGCTAGTGTCTAACAAAGCTAACAAAGCCAGTACAAAATTCAGTGCAAATGAACACTAAAGTGTGATCATCCCCTTTTCCTCTCATAACTAGAAGGAGCAACAGCCCTGCAAAAA
The DNA here is from genome assembly GCA_011801015.1 of Ardeotis arabs. Lineage (NCBI taxonomy): Eukaryota > Metazoa > Chordata > Aves > Otidiformes > Otididae > Ardeotis > Ardeotis arabs. The sequence continues at coordinate 31,965 of JAAGAY010020953.1, forward strand.
GAATTACGCAGCAGTGAAAATCCCAGGAAAGATGCAGGAGGTGTGTGGGAAGGGAGGGACAGGACAGAGGAAGAACATAACAGAGCAGCAATAGCAGAGTAATGACAAAAAAGCATTAATCTTGTTATAGTTTTGGCTTTTGGCAATCTATTGAAAAATGCCATTGTTTGCTTTTTTTGCCATTCTCCTTCTCCATTGGCTTCCTTTTCTCAGATGGCTCCTGAGGCAAGGCAGGATTCTGAAGAATCCCCTCACCTCTGGTGGGAGTCATCTTCCCTAAGTGCAACCATCTGAAAGCTCAGTGTTTCATCTGAGTTAGTCACCTAGGCTTCTTTGATACATACCTCCTGTAGCAGTTCATCTCCTTCTGAGGTAACTGACTAAAATAACCCAAATTAATTACTCTGTACTGGTGCCTGTTAGTGGGAGCCTAACTGACTAAATAGGACACCTGGCTGTGAGATGAAAATGGGAGAGGAGAATGATCCTACCCATACTGCCAAGGAAGAGATCATGGGGAAGCGGAGGGCACAAATGGCCCTGGAAATCTCTGTGGTCTCAGATCAAGGTATGTCCAAGCGGAATGTAACAAGTTCCAGGCAAATGAAAGAACTAACAGATATTTCACCTACATCTTCTTGTTGTATTTTTTTTTTCTTGCCAAATATAAAATGCACACAAAAAGCTGCACTGCAGGACAGAACGATCTGGTCTGTATTTACCACATCACATCAGTTCATGAACCATGCAGGGAACATACTCAGGACTGAGTTTCAGGTTTCCTGCTGTGTATTTTGGAGTAGAGTCCTTATATTCTATACATTGAGGGGCAGAAAGCAGTTTAGGGACACCTCTCTGAGCTAAGATAGCCTTGTTTTCCAAAGGGTCTAAGATGTGCAAACTAAGAATAGGAGATATGGGTAGGGGGACATAATGCCTTTCCATTTCACTTGAAACAAATTAACAAAATTTATCTGGCACAGATACACATATGCTGAAAACTCATCATGGACCTTATTGCTGAAAAAATATATTTTGCTTTGGAGGCTGCTCTCATTTTTTTTTTTGTGATATCCCTTCATTTGCCTTGCAGGCTAGAGTAGGAAGTGATTTTGATGTAATAGTATAGAGCCAAACCCCAAAAATTCAAGTAAATTCATTTTTGGATGCATATATTTATGAAGCAAGTACAGGATGTTTAGCATCTTCCCCTATGGCTTTATTTGTAAGGCATTCATTCTCTCTCCACAGGTGAATGAAAACCAAGAGGCTCACACAACCTGTTTACAAATATGTCCTGTTTTTATCTATGATTGCTTCACAGCGCTGCTGTGCTTCTCTGATGTGCTGGGCTTCAGTCACAGACCTGATATAAGCAACACGTTACTTTCCCAACCAAAGAAAATGTAATTTAAGCAAGCTTGTCAACAGTAGGGCCCAGCAGGTAAGCAAAGCAAGGAATCTAAAAGAGGGTCAGATTTCCTGGTATTTCTCTGCTAGCAGAGAAGATTAGAAGATAACACCTCTTGTTTGGAAGAAGTGAATCAAACCTGATAAGTGCAATGCATCCTCAAAAGTTTATGGTGAGAGGGAGGTATTCGCTTAACATAAAACTAGTGCCAGTAATAAAAGCTGTCTGGAAGATATGTGCTTCATAGCACAGTACACATGGTGCTTCTCCGTAACCTGAAAGTCAGCCTTAGGCTTTTTGTATAAAAATATTTTAAAATTCTTACAGCCATAATCCTGTAAAGCCTATTCTTTCTTCTTCTCTCACCTGCCTCTTCTCCCTATCTACTTGCTTCATTCACTGGATGAGGTGATGTTGCTTGTTTTTCTGCTTCTTTCTGGGATCAAATTATCAATCCACCTGCCACTCACTCGATAAAAAAAGACAATAAACATCAGACAGAAGCCACCACATATCCATTCATTATTGTCTCCAGAAATAGAAATAATCTAGCTTTTTTTCTCTCAGAAATAATTTGCCTTGTCAACATAACAAACAGTAATTAGAGCTCCCTAACTTTAGTAGAAGCATTCATTTCATGTTCTGGAAATCTACAGTTACAGGCTTCATAAAAAAACCAAACCAAAACAAAACAAAAAAAAACCTTCATGATAGTTCAGTTGCTTCTCAAGTACTGGGAATTGCTTAATGAAGGCAAAGTTATCTGAGGTCCTTTTTAACTGTGACCCTGTGTGAGTGTCTGAAATCTTCAAACCATCATTCGCTTTGTGTCTTAATGCTGTGTTACCGTAACAGGTCTAACAGGGTGTACGTAGTTTGTGCTGAATCAGAAGGACAAATAATACATTTTGCATTCTGAGACAATGAATGACATTATAAGGAGGAAAAACATATCTATCTATCTCATACTGTCTCCTTTTCACTCCTTATAACTTTGTTTAATTTTGACTAGGATTTTGCCAAAGATCAAATATTATTAGACTTTTTTTTTTCTTACTATAAAGAAATAGAAGCCACACAGATGGAGTGGGGTTATTTTAAAAAATCTTTTGTTAAGGATGTTACTGGACCAGCCAGATGCGACACATTTCTAGATTCCTCCTTCCTAGATACTGAAGCTCATCTGGGTGCACTCTGGGACCCTGAAGGTCTCTCCATCCCACTCTCATGCAGGTGGCTGATGCTGTTCTTGTTTGCAGGTTCAGCCTGCACCAAAGCTGAGCGTGTACCCCAAACACACACACATGTGCACCCCACACACAGAGGGTACTATGACCAGGTACACAGACTGACGCAGACAAGTGCTGCCCTTAGCAGAATCCGTGTATCAGTCTACCAAAACTCACATAAATAGCCCTCCACAACATCCCAGACCCTGACCCCCATCAGGCAGCAAACTCTCGAGATGACTGGTCAGACAGGCAGATGGGTGCCTCTATCCACCCCATCAGGGAGTCACCCATAACAATGGCTCACCATTTCTCCCTGATAGTCTTGCATGGTTTGGAGTTAGGTTAGTCAGATTCTTTGCTTGTAAATACACCTGACTCCCCTTCGATTTTGAGGGTGGTGAACCCGTTTCACAGCTGTAAGCTCTCAGGTGGTAGAGCAGCCTTATGCTTGGTGCCAGAAGTCACAAGAGTCCATCCTTCCCCTTCTCTAGAGGTTTTGCATACCTTGATAGTGGGGTTAGAAACTGCCTACTTCTCTGTTGCAGATGGCAGCTTAGCCTCTTCAAGCTGTTGAGTCTCAGACGAGATCCTGTCTATCACCCTTTCATCTTCTCCGATGCTGCTCCGGCTGCTCACTGCCACCCTTAACTCCTCCGCTTGGCAGCACAGCTCCTCCAAGACAGCCCACCTCCTGCAGGACAGAGGTGCTTTTCTCCTGGCTTCAGAGACAGATCCCAGGCACTCCCTCCAGCCTGAGACTTGGAGGTCAGCATCTGCCACCTAAGACTCGGTCTGCACTGAAGCCTTTGCCCTAGCCAGGACAGCTGCTCCAACATCTGCTGGAGAAACTGCTCTGTGGCACATTACCACCATGTCTGATTCTGTTACAGTGGCACAATTTCAACTGACGACCCCTTCTTCACACCCTTTGCCTCTGAGAGTTATGTTCTGGGCCCAGCTCTTACACAGGCCTCTCCTGAGCACCGGCTGAAGGGTGCTCAACCTTCCCTAAGCAGGTGGTAGCTGCAACAGAGTCTCTGGGCACCCTAGGTCAAAGGCAGCTCATCTTGTTTGACAGAAGCTACTAGAACTTCCTTGGGCTCATACCCTTGTGGATCCCCTTACCTCATCCTTGCTTGAAAAGAGCAGGCATCCTCAAGTTTCTCAGAGTGTTCCCAGGCTTTTCCCAGTGATCTTGGAGCTTTTCCTCAGAAGGTCCAGAAACTCCCAAAGCACAACCCAGAGACTGGTGCACAACTGCTATGTCCCTGGGCTGCCTCTGCTAGCTGCAGTCTCATACATACACAATCATAGACTTCTCAAGTATTAGGATGGCCTCTAACTTGGCCTCCATGCTTGCATTCTGGGCCCCTTTCCCAGCCTCTGTCTCCAATCCTGAGTCTTTCCTGATGCAGGTCTCCTCTACCCACCAGCTAGTCAGCTTAAAGTTTGCTAGCAAATGACACAAGCACACACACATGCATGCAGGATTGTATTTATGGGGGAAATATGAATATAGGTGTTTAGCCCTGCTCAGGACCAAGCTAGGAATCTCTCGCTCACTCTCTCTGCCCTCTGAGGGAATGGTGGAGAGATAGTGTAACAAAAAGCTCAAGGTCTGAGACAAGGACAGGGAGATTCAAGTTACTATTACAGGCACAACAGACTCAACTTGGGGAAAACTATTTCTTATTATTAATAAAACCAATGCAGGATAATGAGAAAGAGAGTAAATAATGGCTTCCTCCCACCCCTGCATCTTCCCAGGCTTAACTTAATTTCAAATTATCTCTACATCTTGCCCCTTAATGTGGCCAAGCTGTAAGCTTTGGATGCTTATGCAGTTTAGCTGTGAACAGCAGAGGTCTGACTGGCAGCTTTCTGCCCGCTCGACAAGAGCTGTGCCCTCCTTCTGCTGCTGCACCTGACTGAGCTGCAGATGTTGCATCCCTGCAGCACCAGAGCATGATCCCTCTGCACAGGGGGTTTGGTCTTCCCCTGCTACTCCACAGCCCAGGAGCAGCTGTGAGCAGGGAAACTGTCTCTGTGGTCTCACTGCTCCCTCTTTTGGAGTCTAGCAAGAAAGAAATCCTGTGGCAGAGGAGAAGAAATCAGGTGGAGGCAGAGGAAGTGGAGAAGGTGTGAGGAGAGCAGGGATAGGTGGTCAGAGTAGGATCGAGGAACAGAGGAGCAGGATCCAGGAACAGAGCTCACTGAAAGGAGAGAGTGGGACATGGAGATAAAATAAACTAAGACTTGCCGGGGCTCGCAACAGGGACAAAAAAAAAAATATTTGGGGGGGGGAGGCTGTGACAGAAATAAGGGATAAGGGCAAAAGAAAGGGCTGAAGCTCAATTAAAAGCTGAGGAAGAGAAATATTTTGGTTTATAGAAGTGTAAATTAGGAATTTGAGCAGAGAGAGACTAGAAAGGAGACTGAGGGAATAAGGTCTGGAGAGTCTAATATCAGTGGGACAAATTTTCCACTTCAGTCTGGAATTATGTCCCTTATTTTTTGATCTTAACAGTGCTATCTGTGAAACAGCTGTATAATTTAATTATTTGGTAAAATTCATATCTCATTCTATGCTCATGGTAGATCCACATGCAGTGTAACAACCTTGCACAGTTACTAGTCACCACAAGTCTTATACAAAATTTTCTTAATAATCTTTCAGTTTAATAAAAAGAAATATGCCGAGAATCCCACAGCCCACGTTACTAGACGTGTGCAGTGTGTTGCAGTCCTAGTGTTAAACAGCCAAGAATTTTTCTCTCCTTTCCCTAGCTAGAAATATTTCTCTTGGACATATTTCTTTTTCCTTGTTTTTAAGTAAATGTCTGACAGTCTTGGGCTCACTTGCAATAGCTTTTTTTGTTGTTGTTTGCTTGTTTTATTTTTCTCTCTTACAAATACTTCCCCTGATGCCTCACTGACCTTTTGAATTCTCTCCCTCTCAGCAGCTTTGTTTTAGGAAGAGTATCCTCCCAGACAACCCCTTGCTCCTCCTTACTCCTTCTAACCAAGTACTGAGTAAATAGATCCATATTATCAACAGCAATGTACTGCAATTCAATCACTTTTACCATGAGCTACCTATTAAGTATAATTTTTCCTCAAGACTTTCCAAGGTGCCACAAGTAAATACTTGAAGTAAATGTCAAGCTGCCTTCCAGCTTTCAAGAAAGAACCAGGGAAGATTTCAAGGACATTACAAAGACTATTACCTAATTATATTTCGTATGCCATACTACATAATGGCTGAGTTCTGCAAGCATATTGGTATTTATCAAGAAGGAGGTATGAATTTAGGTGTTCTTATACATTTTCCTCTCTCTTTTTCCTTCCTGTTAGCTTAAGCCTGATCTATATAAGGATTGTTTTGCAAGTGATGTGATTATTTGTCTTTTTAAAAAAACATAATTAATGCAGAAAGAAAAGCCCTGAAGAGCCAATGTAACAGTAACAGAATGTACATGCATCAAGGTAACATAGTCCTCTACCTCTCTCGGATTTTAGCTGTATGTTAGTGATTTAAGGGTACGAGTAGGAATATTTTATTGTTTCATTATAGGTAAGATGATAACATCTTTATGGATAAATATGGCCTTTGTGGTATCCCAGTGAAAGGTACAGTGCTGACTACACATCCTGAAGTTTCATTTCATGAATAAATGGGAAAAAAAAGAGCTGTTAAAAGAAGAGCCTTTTCTTTTCACATTGGTAAGTGTATCAAATTCATAGACATCACTAGAAATTAATATTAAAACTTTGACTTTTCCTATATTACTCATGGTTGATTCTTGTTTTGGAAGGTGAGAATGAGTCATTCTAATTCTTAAAATATACCCTCCCTTTGCATAAGCTAAGATTTAGTCCACTTAACCATCTCAAATAGAGCATAGAGATTCTCTCACTACCCAATTGAAAGAGATAAGAAATCCTAATAAATTTAGATTAATCCTTCTTATTTTGGGAAGCAATAAAGATGCCTCTCTCTCTGTCCATTAACAACAGAGAGCACCTAAATAATTCACTCTGAGTAGACAACTGACTTCTAGATGGCTAAAGTTAGATGAGATGAATCCTAACTTTAAACCTCCTGCACCTGTCGTTTCAACTTAATCTTTTCCCAAGTTACAAGCTAAGGAATAAAGTAAATTAGAACACTCTTTAAAAAGAAAAAGCTACCATTACATCACATTGTATGAGTTGTCTTTTCAGCTATGTCTTCACACAGGAAAACTCTCATTTTCCATTAAATTCTACTCTGTCATTATCTTCTTTGTATAATGAGGAGAAGGATACAGAGACAACCTGACCTGAAACTCTATTACATTTCACTTTCTGTGGCATTTCACCTTAAGACCATTACAAAAACCAAACTAGAATTATCTTTTCTAGCCTTTTACAAAACAGTATACAAACTTAGACAGTAGGATTTTGTAGGAGTAAATACTGTTTATTTGTACTAGTAGATTACAATGTGTTAATAAAACCCAGTTCTATCATTTCATTTAAATCTAACACCTTAGATACACATACAATATGGTAAATAGTATAAAACCTTTTAAATTATAATCAGAATCAGTAAATTTAAAAGCCACTACTCAGTAAATATATTGTTTTCACATAAATTCCTCCCTTCATTGCTACTAGGTATTTACATTTAAACGTGAGGCTTTAGCCTCAGTTTTTACACTGTTTTACCCTGTTCCACATTGATGCATTTTTGCAAACAAGTTCCCCCAAGATATGTAAAAGTATTGACAACTACAGACCTCTTTTAGTTATCAGTGTTTCCCTGTCAAAATAGAAGGAAGTTGGTATTTTATCCTGTGCCCAGTTCCACTCAAATATTTAATCACTGACTTACTTAATGGATGACAGCCCAAAGCTGGGAGGATCTGGAATGATGTTGAAGAGAAGGATTCAAGGATTCAGGATTACCTTGACAAGTGGGAAAAACAGTGGGAAAAAGCTGAATAGGGGCAAATACAAAGTCAAGGCTAACACAGAATGAACAACATAACATTTTTACGGAAAAAGGATTTGGGAACTACATTTAATCACAAGCTGAAGACAGAATAAGGTCAATGCCCTGACAGAAAGTGAGGAGCTGGGAGCTTGTCATTAAAGTAAAGGTAGTAGGAGAACCCCACAGATGAACAAGAAGCTCCAGACAAAAGCCAAAGACAGAAAATAAGTGTACTAGAAATGGAAGCAGGAAGAGGTGACTGTGTGAGATACACTGTGTGAGATTGCAGGAAGATGATTAGGAAAGCCAAAGTCCACTTGGTGCTAAATCTGATGAGTGCTTTGAACAGCAACAAGAAAGGATTCTACAGATACGTCAACAGTACAAGAAAGACTGGAGAATATTTGGGCCTGCTGCTGAAGTGGACAGATGACCCAGTGACAAACAATGTGGAAGGTACTCAATGCCTTCTTCACCTGAGTTTTTACTAGTAAGATTTGCCCTCAGTCATTCCAGGTCCCTGTGACCAATGGGAAAGTCTGGAGTAAGGAAGACTTGCCTTGGCTGGAGGAGTATTATATTAGGGAACATTTAAGCAAACACACAATTCATCAGGCCCCGATGGGATGTACCCACAAGCGCTGAGGGAGCTGGCTGCTGTCATTGTGGGACCATTCACAATAATCTTTTAAAGGCTGTGGTGACTGGGAAAGGTTCCTTGAGGGCTAGAGTTAAAAAAAAAAAAAAAAAAAAAGGTTACTCCAGTCTTAAAGAAGCAGAACAAGGAGGACCTGGGAAATTACTGGCTGGTCAGCCTCACCTTAATGCCTGGGAAGATGATAAAGCAAATACTCCTGGAAAGCATTTCAAAACATATGCAAGACAAGAAGGTACTTGGAAATAATCAACATGTATTTATGAAAGGGAAATAATCCCTGGTGTTGACCAGCTGTCTATGAAAAAGTGACTAGCTCAATAGATAATATAAGAACAGCTGATATTGTTTATCTTGACTTTAGTAAAGCCTTTAATACTGTCTCTCATATAAATCTTACTGCCAAACTGCTGAATAGACTAGATAACTGGACAATGAGATAGACTGAAAACAGGCTGAACTTCCAGGCTTGATCAGCAGCACAAAATAAAAATTCAGTCAATAGTGTTATAACCCAGGGGTCAATACTGTTTGAGAAGAGGTCAACACCTCTTCATTAATGAAATGGATGATGGGACCAACTGCACCTACAGCAAATTTGCAGAAGATACAAAACTGGGAGGATTGGTTGATACACGAAGTAGTTGTGACACCATTCAGAGGAACCTTCATGAGCTGAAGAAATAGGCAGAAAGGAACCTCATGAAGTTTAATATTGTGCCTTGCTGGCAGGTCAAAGGAGGTGCTCCCTCCCTTCTACTCAGCTCTTGTGAGACACATCTGCAGTCCTAGGTTCAGTTCTGGGCTCTCCAGAAAAAGAGAGACATGGATCTATTGGAACAAGGGTAGCAAATGGCAGCAGAGATGATTAAGAATTTGGAGTATCTGGCATATGAAAAGGAGCTGAGACAGTTGAGATTGTTCATTTTGGGGAAAAGAAGGCTCAGGGGGGATCTTATCCATGTGCATAAACATTTGATTGGTGGGAGTAAAGAAGTCAGAGCCAGACTATTCTCAGTGGTGCACACTGACAGGACGAGAACGAACATACACATGGAAAATTCAACTTAAACTTAAGGAAACACTTTTTTTTTTTTACTGTGAGGATGGCCAAGCACTGTATCAGGTGGCCCAGAGAGGTTGTGGAGTCTCCATCCTCAAAGATATTCAAAGCCTGCCTGGACATGGCCCTGAGCAACCTGTTTTAGCTCAACCTCAACCATCCTGTGATTCTGCAACTGTGAACAAATTCAAATGCTACAGTACAAACTGAGTGGGTTATGTTACATTTCACCTCACACTATGCACTGTTCTACTTCCTCTGAAGTAAAACATTCTATATCTTTTCACAGACATGCCAAGTTTTTGTTTATTAATATTCATTTTGTATTACTTAGATATCTGTTTGATTTTATTGTTACCTAATTTGGATGAAAGCTTATGTGCTGATTTATTCTTACTTTGGTTCTAGTCCTGGAACTTTTTTATATTTTGACTTTCAAATTGCTTGAAGAAATTAGGAGGCCATGGCAAATCAATTGCAAAATTATAGCAGGTTCCTTTTCCTTATCAATGTATTTTTTTCTTGTTTCATAATTTCTTATTTTAATTTGATCTATTGTCCTTAGTTATCTGTCAAAGATATGTTTCATTGCCTATGTACATGTACTGAAGGGGTGTAATTAACAAGCAGGTGGAGTTAAGTTATTGTAAAGGACAAAAATGAAGAACTAGGGACATTAAACTAAAGAAAATGTAGGCTAAATATTAGATAAAAGTTCTCAAATGTTTGATTATTTTTTTAGATTATGCTGATCAAAGAATTATGGGGAAGCTCATTCACTTTGGTGATTTCAGACTATGCTGGGTATTACACCATATAAAAAAAAAAATAAGGTTTTGGAAGGTGTCTAGACTAAATCAGGTAATTTTTGTCAATCTGGAAAATGTCCACTACTAGAAACTTTTGTCATCACTGAAAAACTATGCCTATAAAGCCACTGTGCCATATTTGAGTTCATTACACCTTGTTTATCAAAAGATAGAGACAGTGTTAGGAAATAAATTCCATCTCAACACTTTATAATGTCTGCAGTCTATAGAAATATAAATAACTTGTTCACATGACACTTCTATTGTTTCAGAGGGCATTATGTTATGTCAGGATCAAGAGCATCTGCAACTTTAAAGGGTTTTATTTAATCTGTGAATTATTACTTTCCTTCCTAAGTATTAGAATGAGCTATTTGTCTGTATTCAACAACAGAGCTATAAATACTGGTTCAATTGTTAAGTAGTTGCAAAGATTTATAGATTCCCAGTAAAATAAATAATATCTGAAGGTTTGCTTCTAAATGGTAACACAGGTTAATGGTAGTGATAGTGCAGAGATTATAGAACCTTTTCAAAGTATTTTACGTCAGTGCTATCTAAAAAAAAATTAAATAAATAAAAATACCATAACTTTTGGAATACTTTGGTGGTTCCAGAAAATATATACTTTGACTTTAAATATTCAGAGGAAAATGAGTTCTTAAATTCATGCTGTTTTATATCCTGCAGATTCAGCTGTCTACATTAAAATGTCTCTGTGACTCTCCATGCACAGGCATCTTCTAGATGTGCTTATTTGGTTCGGATGTTAGCTGCACTGTAATGTTTCTTCTGACTTGGCAGAACTTTGACACACAACTAGGGAACAGTATTGTTTGCAGATGTTCTTCAAAGGGTATGGTGTAACTTTTATGAGTGGTCTCATCTTTCCATTGATGAGTGGGCATCCGGTACATAAATATCTGTAATTAAAATCTGAAGCGTGCTTTGGGGCAACATGGCCCCATTGGTCCTCTTCTCTGTTTAAAATTACAAATGGCTGTGAAAACTGTGTTATTGTTTCCTCCTCTAGCTTTTACAGGACAAAATGGTTTTTTAAAGTGGAGGGAAAGACAAAAAAAAAAAAGTTACTTGCCACCAGATTCTCACTTAACAGGACAAACTCACCACCAGCATTTATAATGTAAGAGAAAATGAGTCCTAAATGATAGCATACTGATTCCCCTATAAAAGTTTTTAAAACAGTACCAAGGGAACATACTCAATACTCAGCCAAGCCTTTTAGTGATTTCTCTTTGAGTCTAAAAAAAAATTCACAGCAATGTTGAAGCAGCAAGTAGCAGGAAGTATATTTGGATGAAGGCTTCTCTAACAAGAACGGGAACATCACAGCGTGTGGCTCATACATCACAGGACACTTTGGTAATACATTCCTACACCTACTCATCTCACCTACGAGCATTGCTGCATGCTAACACGACCTCCGTGTTTTGTTTCCATATGGCACAGCTACTTACTGTGTTTGATTAAGAGAAGTCCCATAATAGTGTTATTTTACTTTTTTTTCCTTCAGCTCTAACAGACCATTGTTGATCTCAATAAGGTCAGACATCCTGTCAGAGCCCAATCTTGACACATGAATGACAACACATACCAGAACAGTCAAAAGTTTACAACATGTAATAAAAACTGAAGTAACACATGCTATCCTCATGTAGCCTGAGTGGGATTGTAGGCAACCAGTAATTTGTAGGCTCCATTACTTCCCAAATGTTCAGTCTATCTAGCCTTTGGCAAGGTGTCAAGGACAAAGAATAATCAGTTTTCAGGTATCACTTTTGAAATGCTATGCTCTACGCTTCCTTCAGGTGACTCATTCTTTCCATGTTGTCAAGATCCATTGATGAAAGCTGACTACTTTCAAAGGCCTCTGACAAGTGAAGCATCCTCAATACATGGAGAAAATTATGTTGTGCAATCAGTACTCATAGAACATACTATGAGTGATGGATGAGTTATTGCTTGGTAAGACCATGGTGAACTTCTCTTCCAAACTCGACAGAGCCCTAGAACAGTTAAAGAGATCTTGGACCCAGGAGGAAAGTGATCACACTGGGAAGAGACTTGAGGAGTTTTTAAAGTGATTTCAGAGTTCCCATAAATCTAGCTGCTGTCTTATGGATGGTGAAAATATCCTATCCTTACAGCAAATCCGTGCATTTAAACTAGGGTAGACATACTGCATGAAAATGATGTGAAAATCGATTGTACTAATGCAGGGCAGCGCTCACAAAGCAATAGCTATTAAGAAGGCATTTCAGTTTTAATACATTTTTTAATCCTTTATATAAATAATATATGCAGCATAATAAAACATTACTAACAAATAGGGATTTAAGATGCTTCTAATTTCTTTTCTCTCTTTTTTTTTTTTTTTAATAGCAATGGCTACCTTATTCTCTGCAGGCAATTTGAGTAAAAAAATCTAATGATATTGTTTATAATACATAAACTTGAATACAAATTCAGAGGCAGCTAAACCATCTCAAGTAAGAAAGTTCAAATTTCATACTTCCTGTTTTGTTTGCTTTCATAATGTGAATTTGTTCTTGAATATTTCTAAACTGAGAATGGCCTTCTGATGTTTTATAGACAGTATGTTTTTGCTATTCAGTGTGACACATTTTCCAAATTCTACTTTTTTTTTCCAATAAAAAAGAAGAAAACTAGCTAGTGAATCTCTCTTCTGAAAATTCTGTTATACTCAGCATAGTGTTCAGAACTAAGACAGAACAGAGATAAGTATGACTAGATATGAACAAGGTCATAGGTGCATAAAGTAGGCTTTAGGGATCCTAAACCTCTGCACATAAGCTCTCTATGGACATCTCAATTTGCAAATGAATATTCTTTAGGAGTTTAAAAAAAACTCTTTAACATGTTCAGTAGCACTTTAGTTTTGAACAGGTGTCTTAGTTTAGCCCCACTCAGGACTAAGCACTATGCAGCTGCTTGCTTACCTTCCCCACCCACCAAGGGAATGGCGGAGAGATAATATAACAAAAGGCTCGAGGTTCAAGATAAGGACAGGGAGAGATCATTCAGAAATTACCATCCCAGGCAAAACAGATTTGACTTGGGGAAAACTAATACAATGTATTAACAATCAAACCAGAGCAGGATTATGAAAAACAGAACCAGATCTCAATAACTTACCCCCACCCCTCCCCTCTTCCTGGGCTTAACTTCATTCTGGACTATGTCCACCTCCTCTTCCACAAGCAACCCAGGAGGAATAAGGAATGGAGGTGTGGTCAGTTCATCACACATTATTTCTGTCGCTTCCTCCTCCAGGGGGGAAGAACTCCTCATATTACTCCCCTGCTCCAGCATGGGGTCCCTCCCACGGGCTATAGTCCTTCACAAACTGCTCCAGCACAGGTCCTTTTCCACAGGGTGCAGTCCCTCGGGAACAGATTGCCCTACCGTGGGCCCTCCACGGGCCACAGCCTCCTTTGGGCATTCACCTGCTCCAACATGGAGCCCTCCACGGGTTGCAGGTGGATCTCTGCACCTCCATGGGCCTCCATGAGCTGCTGGGGGAAAGCCTGCCTCACCATGGTCTGCACTGCAGGCTGCAGGGGAATCTTGCTATAAGCCACTTGACTCCTACCTCACCTTCTTCTGACTTTGGTGTCTGCAGCTGTTCCTCTCACCTATTCTCACTCCTCTCCTCTCTTATCTTCTCTTAGAATAGAATTACAGAATCATAGAATAGTTTGGGTTGGAAGGGATCTTTAAAGGTCATCTGGTCCAACTCCAATGCAAGGACAGGGATATCTTCAATTAGACCAGGTTGCTCAGAGCCTCATCCAACCTGGCCTTGAATGTTTCCAGGGATGGGGCAAATTGGCTGTCACAAATAACCTCCTTATTTTCCATATGCCTTTAGCATAGTTTCAAGGAGAATCTGCTTCATGATTTTGCCAGGCACAGAGGTGAGACTGACTGGCTTGGAGTTTCCCAGGTCTTCCTTGTTTCCCTTTTTAAAAATGGGGATTATGTTTCCCCTTTTCCAGTCAGTGGGAACCTGATCGGGCTGCCACAGCTTCTCAAATATGGTGGACAGTGGCTTAGCATCTTCATCTGCCAGTTCCCATCAGATCCCATGGACCTGTGCACCTTCAAGTTCCTTAGATGGTCTTGAACCTACTCTTCTTCTACAGTGGGCAATTCTTGGGCAGTTTTTCATTCTCCCAGACCCTGCTTTTTCCTTCTGCGACTTGGGCGATGCGGCTAGAGCCCTTGCCAGTGAAGCCTGAGGCAAAAAAGTAATTGAGTACCTCAGCCTTCTCCATGTCCTGGGTAACCAGGTCTCCCATTTCCTCCTGAACAGGACCTACATTCTTCCTGGTCTTCCTTTTATCCCTGAGGTACCTAAATAAGCTTTTTTTGTTGTTGCCCTTGACGTCCCTGGCCAGATTTAATTCTATCAAGGCTTTAGGCTTCTTTACCTGATTCTTTGCTGCTCAGACAATTTCTCTGTATTCCTCCCAGGCTACCTGTCCTTGCTTCCATACTCTGTAGGCTTCTTTCTTGTTTTTAAGTTGGTCTAGGAGCTCCTTGTTCATCTACTCAGGCCTCCTGGCATTTTTGCCCAATATCCTCTTTGTTGAGATGCATCACTCCTGAGCTTGGAGGAGGTGCTCCTTGAATATTAACCAACTTTCTTGGGCCTCTCTTCCTTCTAGGGCTTTATCCCCCGGTACTTTTCCCAGCAGATCCCTGAACTCTGCTCTCCTGAAGTCCAGGGTAGAGAGCTTGCTGCGCACTCTCCTCACTGCCCTAAGGATCTTGAACTCCATCATCTCATGGTCACTGCAGCCACAGCTGCCCTCAAGCTCCATATTCCCCGCTAGCCCCTCCTTTTGGTGAGAACAAGGTCCAGCATAGCACCTCTCCTTGTTGATGCCTCTATCTCTTGCAGGACGAAGCTCAACAAGAAGCTGGACATGAACCCTCAATGGGTCCTTGCAGCCCAGAAAGCCAACCGCATCCTGGGCTGCATCAGAAGAAGCATGGCCAGCATGTCGAGGGAGGTGATTCTGCCCCTCTACTCTGCTCCAGTGAGACCCCACCTGGAGTACTGCATCCAGCTCTGGAGCCCCCAGTATAAGAAGGATATAGACCTGTTGCAGCAAGTCCAGAGGAGGGTCATGAAGATGATCAGAGGGCTGGAGCACCTTTCCTGTGAGGATGGGCTGAGGGAGTTCGGCCTGTTTAGTCTGGGGGAGAGGAGGCTCCAAGGAGACCTTGTAGCAGTCTTCCAGTACCTCAAGGGGGCCTACAAGAAAGACAGGGAGAAACTCTTTAGCAGGGCCTGTTGCAATAGGATGAGGGGTAATGGTTTTAAAATAGAGGGAGGTAGATTCAGAAGGGACATAAGGAAAAATTACACACAGACATCTCATCTCTAACTCTTCTTGCTTGTTCCCTAGGTTCTCCCTTTCTCTTTCCCTTTCCCTTTCCCTTTCCCTTTCCCTTTCCCTTTCCCTTTCCCTTTCCCTTTCCCTTTCCCTTTCCCTTTCTTTCCCTCTGCTTCTTTCTGCTCCATTGGGCCGGGCTGGGCCAAGCCCAGACAGCTGCCCAGTGGGAAACTGGAGGGCGAGGCTTGCGCCTCCCCCTCTCTACCCACCCTGCTTTTGTTTTCCCCTTCTTAAATACATTATCACAGAGGCATCATCACCATCGCAAATTGGCTCAGCCCTGGCCAGTGGCAGGTCTGCCCTGGACTCAGCCAGTTTCACTGGACAAACGCGAAACTTCTAGCAGCTTCTTACATAAACCACCACTGTAGCTCCTCCCTCTCCCCGTCTACGCAAACCCAGCACAATGGGTTTAGGAGCATGCTGCCTAATTGTGAGCAGCCAATCATATTGGCATCCTCAAGGCTTTGTCTAACACGTATCAGTACCACTGAATTTATTCAAAAACATATACAGAGAAAAGAATAGTACTGCTTGTGTTAGCTTAGTGGTAAAAGAATTCAGCCAAGAAATTCGGAGTTTAAAATATCTTTAGCCTCAAAGGGTTTGAACCACACCTCATTAAGATCACTGAGCTGCAAGTCTTTCCTTTTGAAAATAGGATGCTGTTTTGGCAGGAATGTACATTATGAGGCCAGAGGAAAGAGTAGCACTGCTCTGCTGCCCAAAGGTGAAAGCATTCACCTGGAATGGGGTAGGAAAGAACTGTGTGTACTTTCCTGCTCTTTTTAATAAGTCCATTTAAAAATGAATATAAATCCTGTTTCAGATATATAAACAGCATGGGATGTTCAGAACAGAACATGTAAGGAGCAGTACAGATAGACTCATACACAGCACTTGCTAATCTGACTGGACAGAGGACCTCAGGTCAAACCTCATTTGCGGGCATGCCCTCTGACAGCTTGGACTGTTCTGCTGGCAATCCAGTGACTCTTCTTAGGCATCACTGTGCCAAGATGCCTGACAAAATACAGAGTTTTGGATATTGCTTTATATATTTCTGAATAGCTGTGCTTCTTTACTCCCTGCCTGTAAAACATAACTCTTCTCTCAACCCCCACTATGCCTATGCAATCTGTTTAGACTAAAACTCAAACCCATACTTCATATACACCTCCTAGCACTGCCATGCACAGGTACCTGGGGAAGGAATGGGGGATGATTTTTCTATCATGCAAATAAGGGAAGATTCCCCTCCCTTCTCCCTTTCTCTACTAGCATATAATTTATAAATAAGATATTTTCCTTTCTGAAAATCACATTTTTTTTTTCCAGCAAGAGAAGCTGAGGGAAGCCCTGGAGAAAGCATAGTTATCCACGCATACATCTGAGCATCCTTTAAACTAGGTGAAGTAACATCCAAGAAACAAACTGTTTTCTCCCAAGCACCTGATCAGTAAATAAACATAGGTGAGCTGTTGTTGTTGTTTTAATGTGGTTGTGCAGTATGTGTTTGCAAATGCAGGACTAAACCATATGTCAACGCTTGCCTTAATGTACTCCTGGAGGCTACCTATGCAGGAATCAGTCAAATAACTTCAAAACGACTATAAATACATGCACCTCCCATTACATTTCACACAGTTATATGCACAGCGGTTGCCTGGTGTTCTGGGCTTAATTTGCATATCTTGCCTTTTGCAAGCTGAACATAATTTGGTACACTGTTTAAAGTTTATTATTCCGGTATCGTTTGATGTTCTAATTTACTTTGTGTGCCAGCATTTAATTTACTACTAATCTTTTAAAGAGTTGAGTAAGGATCATGGTAGCCTCATTTCTTAAAGACTTCTGTAACGAACTTGGGTGCTAGCTTAGTTTAACAGGAAGTTAGAATTGCAGTTCATTACAGAACAGTGAGCTCCAGCTATATTGAATTACTGCCAGGAAATATTTACAGGCTACAGTCATAGACTTTACCCTTCAATCAATGATGGTCTGAGGGAACACTTCCTGAAGTTTGTTAATGCATTCTGCTAGCCTGACAAGTGGATGTAAGATAATTCTGCCAACTCCGGTACTTTTCTGAGTGCTGCTTTGGGGCCAACAAAACATCCAAGTATTTTTTTGTGAATAAACAACTCATCATAACATATGTGAACAGAAGGTTTCAAACATAGTAAAACAATTGGCATAGTCATGTTAATTAGAAGCACTATGGTACTTTATTCAAGCCTCCTAGACCAAGGGCCATCTGCATAACAATATAACATCTCTTACAGCCTCCCTATAACTGTATAGACATATATATTAATGACTCTCCCTTTACTGTGTCTGTGAAACAAAAGGGGAACATTTCAATAAATATGAATAAAATGCAGGAAGCTTCTGCAGTCAATAGACTACGCTTTTACGTTCTGTTCTATATATCTGTTGCTGTCCTCCACTTTATTCTCCTAACCTCCTTTTATCATTTCAGATGTCACAATTATTGGTTCTCCTGAAGAATCATACTTACAAAATAAGAAACCACAGCTCCAATGAAGTAGCACTGTTGTAAGCAAGAACAAAAGTGAATACTTGTCTATTTCTTATTTTGTTACATGCCATGGCTTTTTCTTAGATATAAAGTACCTTGAACTTCAGGGAGTAAGTGTATCCTATATTTTTCTTTGTATCTTGCAAATAAACAAGAAAAAAATATATACCATATGCCTGTTTATTTCTTTACTGATGCTGGCTAGTGGGTGGAGCTCCAGCTCTCTGAGTGGCAGGGGAGGAGGTGTAAGTGGTAGAAGGCTGCTGCTTATGTCTGCCAACAGTAAATTGCTACCCCCTTGCTCCTCACTCACTAAAGTAACGGGACCAAAAAAAAAAAAATTATGAGCATGTTACCAAAATCCGGAATAAAACTCCTTAACAGCAATGAGAAGTTAAGAAGCAGGCACTCCTTTATTGCAGTGCGGGGCGCACGGGGGATCACTCCACCTAGCATGCGCACCTGTTTGATCAACAGCGCAGGTTAAATACACACTTATTATACACATTCACTAGATTTCTGATAAATGTTATACATAAACATTAACTTTCAGATAAATCATTATAATATTTCCCCACCCACTTGTGCATGCTCAGTCTTTTGAGTCGAGGGTCTTCTGGTGGTCTTGGGGGTCGTCAGAGCGCCCCCTCCTCGAATTCACTGGTTGAACTCTTCCTTGAAATCTCCGTATATGGTCTTGAGCACAAGGTCATGTTGTCCTTGAGTTTTCTGGCTCGAAAATGATGGCTCAGGACCTATTTTTACAGGTGGTGTTTGGGACCTACCATTGTTCTACCACTCCTCCTAACTACCCCAGACATGCTAGACTAACTTCTAACAAATGAGATATTATAATATCTCTCAGATTCCCATTCCCTCTAAGGACAAATATATTTCATATAAAATTTAACCTATGTGACTACAGTTCTACAGTTAGCAAGAATCACCTTATATTGATATTTAATTTTCAATGTTTATGTCAGGTAACAAGCATAGTTCTTTCCTGTAGCTGCCTGTGGAGTTTTATAGCTATGGTGTAACTTCATTATGGGTTGTCTATATGAGACAAACTTCAGTGCACGTTGCCAGGAGAAGTTTTAGGCAGAGGCAGACCATGGTGAAGGTACAACATGCACCATGACTGAGAGTCCTGTGTTCCACATATTATTAAAGACATTTGAGAGAAAGATGGCTGGGATAGTTGGGTGAGGTTTAGTATAAATGTCACAGTGGTACTTGCTCAAACCCATCCATTAGATTGAATACATCATTATTTGTACCATTATTGCAGCAAAAAAAAAATTACTAGAATGGGAAATGTAGCAATTTACACTTGGGAGGTTTCTTACTGTTTGGAGAAAGGCACTCTGACATTTAACGGTAAGCACTCTGACTTGATAAGGTAAACCCTTGGATTACTAGTCCTGATTTTATTTTTATTTAGTTCTAAAAAAAAAAAAAAAAAAACCAAACAAATCCAATAATGAAGTAATAAATCATATAGAAGAATTCTACCTTTTAAAAAGAACACATTAAATCCTGCTAGATAACAAAAATAAGCATCACAGATAGGTAAGTATAGAAAAAACAATGGACATATTTTGGCTAGCATTTATTTAACTAGAATAATTTAGAGATCCTTGGCATTAAAAAAACCTAAACATAAAGCTGTAATGGCAAAGGCCTAAGACATTAGAAGAAATCATTATTATGCAGAAAGGAAAAAAAAGAAAATCACAGATTACTTTCCACATTCATATCAGAATTCACTTATAAAAATTAAGCAATTTTTCTTCTTAATCAAATATATTAAAAAACTTTTCTGTAGTGTAACAGTCAAAATGTTAATTAATTGTCTCCACTTACTTGGCATAACAGCTCTAGTACCATAAGCATTAAATGAGATAAGCAATACCAATATTGGTTGTACTCATGACATCACAGACCTACATATTGCCCTAAGCCAATACCCTGGGATCAGAGCTAGCCTGTGCCCCCTGCTCTGACACTTGTGCCATCATCTCTGTTGATATTCAGGCAAATGAAACCACCAATTTTGTGTACAGTCTGTGGAGAGCTGTAAGTGCTCCTAAGGGCCTGAAGAGGGGAAATTCTGCTTACATAAATTATTTGTTTACCTCTCAACAGAAAACACAAGGAACCGGTAGGATGTCATTAGTATTAGTCCGCTTAGGACTCACCCCATCTAATGCTTTACATTCAGTGTTAGAGTTCAATAATAGTGGAAGATCTGTAGAAAGCAGACTTAACTGGTTTGAGTCCCCCTTTCTAGAGAATATTTTACATTTTCTCTAAAATAAAGTATATAACTATTCTGTGGGCACAATGCTGTAGCATAGCCATCACATGGTTAAGCAAGAAACACACATGACCTGTAATGGATCATTGGAGCTGAAAGGGTTTGTAGTCCTAATCAAATGTAAATTTTCTAGATTCTGTGGTGGACTTTGGGAAAGTGCAGGTGCTTCTCCATCCAAATCTGGATGTCAAAGGACTGTAGATGGGAGACGGGTCATTCTCAATTTTGTATTGACTGACACAATTAAGCAAAAAAGGAGATACCAGCTCTGTAGTGAGTTGTATCATTACAGAAACCTACAGAGTTGTGTACAGCTACAAGGAAGCAGATGTGATCATTCTCTGCATTACCCATAAGGTTTTCTGAGGTAGATATTTTTTGTATATTTCCCCCTCACACCTACCAGGGACTCTATGTGTGTATCAAATCAGCTGATTCCCACTCTACATTCTTAAATTTGTAAATTCTTCTCAGATGCATTTGAAAATATTATAAATCATATTTACTGAAAAAAAAACCTAAGGAAACAGTACAGAACTGGAAATCAGATCTGAAGCAATGTCTCAGCTAGGGTCAACAGTAAATAACAAAGCTAACGTAAAGCTTTAACAGCCACAGAGCTATTAAAACTCTAAAGCTAAATATACGCAGGTTTAACAAAAGTTTCCATACACTGTGATTTGCAAGCAATTTGTACTTTATTTTGATAAATGCCAAAGTTTAAGTTTTCAGGCTATTATTCTGAACTAAAAAAAACCCCTTGATCTTACCATCATGCCATTGACTTTTTGTTCTATAACACCTGTACATGGATCCAAACTTATTATTTTATTTCATAGAATCATAGAATCATAGAATGGTTAGGGTTGGAAGGGACCTTCAAAGGTCATCTAGTCCAACCCCCCTGCAAGGAGCAGGGACATCCCCCACTAGATCAG